>JAULBY010052138.1:0-10904 GCA_032358315.1 Ophiocytium majus
TCGCCGCCTGCCTGCGCTGCTGCTGCTTGCGCTGCACCTGCTCCCCCCTCTCCAGCGCCAGCTCTATGGTCACGACATCGTCGGCGTCGTAAAACTCCTCGTCCTTCGGGCTGTGCTTGTGGTCCCGGAACGCAGCAGCAATTTCCGTCCCGCCTTTCCCCTCAAACCGCTTCCAGTCCTCCTTAGCATGCGCAGCGGCGTTGGCGCGCCTGTCGTCGACGGACCCCCCCAGCCACGCCAGGCCCTTCTCTGGCTGCAGCGCCATGGCCACCATGCAGCAGAGGTGAGACAGCGCATCCTCTCCCTTGTCAGCAGCCTGCTCCCACTTGCCAGTGGACTCGATGGCTTTGCGCGCTGCCCCCTCAACGGCCTCCAGCAGCTGCCACAACAGCTGCCGCCGCACGTGTTGCTTGAGCTTATGCCGTACGTCTGTGATCGGCACGAAAAGCGCCCAAAAGTTGCTCTGCCACTGCAGGTAGTCGATGTGCATGTCATAGGCACACTTGTATTCCCACTGCCGCTGCAGCAGCACCCCGATGGGTTGGCGCACGCGCGTGACAGGCCTGCCACCCTGGCTGCGCTCGACATCGTCAAGAAACGCGCGCAGGGCAACGCCTGCCACGCTGGGAGCGCCAAAGCCGTGCAGTCCGCACATGCGCTCGGACCCAATGCCACCAGCGGATAGGCTGCCGCCGCACCTGCCACTGCTGCTGCCGCTCCCGCTGCCGCTGCACAGCGCCGCGCTCGCAGCATCGGCAGCACCCAGGGACGTGCAGGGCACCGCGTGGGCTGGCGCTGAGGCGCTGCCGGAGCTTGCTGCGGCTGGGGTGGGGGTGGCGCTGCTGTCCCAGCTCGTGGGCACGGGGGCGAAGTGGCGCATGGCTGTGCCGTTGTCGGCAGCAGCAGGGTCAGGAGGCGCCTCCCGCTCCATCTGCTCAATGGCGTGCACGCCACCACGCGCCGCCGCCACCACGCCACTGGCAGCAGCGCCGTCACCGCCAGTGCCAACTGCGGCAGCAGCGGCGGCGGTAGCGGCAGCGGCAGCCGGCGCGCCCATCACGGTCACTGGGAAGGCGACCAGCGCAGGCGGTGCGACGCGCGCGCCGCCTCGCTCTGCGCCCGCGCCCAGTGCAGCAGCTGGTGGTGGCACCATGCGGCGCGGCGGGGGCGGCGGCGGCGACTGGGACCTGGCAATGGGCCGTCCGTGCGTCGAGTGGCGTTGCGGCCGTGCAATGCTGTGCTGCAGCGGCACTGCTGCCGCCGGCTGGGGCGGCACAGCCGCCAGTGCCGCGTCGCGTGAGCTGCCACTGACGGCGTCCATGCGTGTTGCCGGCGCCACAGCCGTGGAGGCAGTGCTGGGCCACAGCGGCGCTGCTGCCGCTGGCTTGAGCGGCACAGCCGCCAGTGCCGCGTTGCGTGAGCTGCCACTGACGGTGTCCATGCGCGTTGCCGGCGCCGCAGCCGCGCAGGCACGCGGCCCAGTGGTGGCGTGCGGCAGATGCTGCGCTGGCGGCGGTGGCGGCGGTTGCAGCGACTTGTGGAACGCCTGGGCGAGGTACGCCACACCATCCGCTTCCGCGCTGTTGGTGCTCAGCCGGGGCGCCGCAGCACCACCGGTGAGCCGCCTCTGCCGTGGCAGCAGCGTGGGGACCCCCATGATGCAGTCCGAGTGGTCGGCCCACTCTGACTTCTCTCCCCAGTCGTCACTGCTGCTCACGCTGCTCCTGGAGCACATGCCCTGGGCTGCGCTGCCGCTGCTGCTGAGCACGTCCGCCAGGGGGTGGCTTTCCGCAGGAGAGAGGGGCATGGCGGCGCCAGCGGTGCCTGCCGCGCCCCACTTGCCGCCACGGCTGCCGTCGCTGCCGGTGTGGGAGCGGATGCCGCTGCCGCTGTTGCTCCCCCCACAGCTGCTGCGCAAGCCACCAGAGGGCACTGGCCCAGCCACCTTTGCTGCTGCGGCGCGCGGCGTGGTGGTGGAGCTGTGCTCAGCAGCAGTGGTGGGCACCACCGCCGCTGCGTACACACCGCCCCCCGCCAGGACGCGCTGCTCAGCAGCAGCGGGTGTGGTGGTGGGAATGATGGCGGTGATGGCGGCACCGGCGGCAGGGATGGGTCCCAGCACCATACACCCCGCCGCCACAACGCAGCCGGGCGTGGTGAAGCCAGGGGGGGGGCGCGGGGCGGCAGCAACCACGGAAGCAAGCATGCGCTCAGGAGCGGAAGTGGCGCTGGCGGAGGCGGCCGCGAGCCCAGCACCGGTTCCAGAGCACCCGGCGCTGGAGCGCACGGTTCCGGCACCGGTGCCGAGCACGCAGCCGTCTCCGACCGTGCCAGCCCCACTTCCGCTCTTAAGCACGCCCCTGCTGGTGGGGGCGGGGAGGGGGAGGGGGGGGGCACCATCCACAGCGGCAGGCGCAGCAGCCGCAGCAGGAGCGCCGGCGGCGAAGGCAGCGGTGACGCGCACGTCGCCCCCCTTGCGCACATTGCCCGGCCCGCGCGCATGCTTGGGCATGCCCCCCGAGGTGAGCTGCGCTCCACTGGCGGCGCGCACCGTGCCAGCGCCCGCCGCAAAGCTGAAGCGCTGCTCAGGAGCAGCAGCGCTGTGCATGGCGCGCGCAGGAGCGGCGGCGACGGGCGGCGCAGACGCAGCAGCACCCGCCGCAGAGCTGAAGCGCTGCTCAGCAGCAGCAGCGCCGTGCATGGCGCGCGCAGGAGCGGCAGCGGCGGGTGGCGCAGACGCAGCAGCGGAAACGGTGTCGCGCTCGCCGGCGCCGGCGGCTGCGGAGCGCGGGTGGTGCGCAGCACTGGGGGCGGCCACAGGGCGGGCGGGTGCACGCGGCGCGTGGCGGTGGTGCTCAGCAGCCGCAGCGCTGCTGGCGCCAGCGATGGGCGGGGGGAAGGGCCCTGCGCCAGGCTGCTGCATCGCGCCGGAGCGGCTTGCGGAGCCTGGCTTAAGGGCGCCGGCCGTGAAGGGCGCATCGGGACCAGGTGCGCTGCTGCCGGCTGCCGCTGCGCCCCGCGACGGCACGATGGCGGGGTGGCTGGCGGCGGCCGCGGGCGGTGCGCGTGAGGCGTTGTTGAGGCGCCTCAGCGCACGGTCTATGCTGGTGTAGCGGTCGCGCCTCATGTTGCTGGCGCCCATGTAGGCCAATACCGCCATGGGGGCAGCAGCGGCGGGGCCCCCAGAAGGTGACTTGTTCAGCAAGGCGTTGCTGGCGGCGGCGAACAGGAAGGGGAGGCCCTCACCCGCGTCCTTGGACTCGGACGCGTGCTCAGCAGCACCAGCACTTCCCCCCCCAGCAGCAACCGCCGCATCCCACGCGGTGTCAGGTATGCCTGGCACGCCGAGCCGGGGGTGTATGGGCTCAGCACTAGCCGGTGCCGTGTTGACGATCGGCGGGAGCGCGGAGTCCCGGGCGAGCTCAGCAGTTGCAGCAGCTGCTGCGGCGACAGCGGCGGGCGAGCCCAGCTCTGGTGTGCGGGCGGCAGTGTCGGAGGGTGTGCTTGCTGCCACGTCGTTGCTGGCGCGCACACCCTCAGCAGCAGCCGGGAAGAGCGCTGGCGGCGCCGCCTCCCCAGCCTGCTCAGAGTCCCCAGGAGGCATGACGCCGCCACCGTTGCCTGGTGGGTTGGCCTGGTGCGCCGGTGGGTGTTGCGGAGGTGCAGCGGCGGCGTCGTGCACGGCGCTGCCGCCGTTGCCCACCAGGTTAGGGACGTCGCCTGGAGGCGCAGGCGCCGGCGCACTTGAGTCGGCGACGATGGCGGCGGCGGCGGCGGCCGGGGCGTCACGGGCACCAGTGTCATCTATGGAAAGGGTGCAGCAGCAGCGGCAGGAAAGGGGATGCAGCAGTGCAGATGTGTGTTGTAAGCTGTGCATGGGATATATCATGTTCATATCATGTATGTGAACCATGGAGACTGGGAGTGGACTGCACACACACGTGTAACTGCCAGGCAGCTGCGGTCACTGCGCTCGCATTGGTGCCAGACAGAGAGTCAGACAGTGGTGTAGGATGTACACATGTGCATCACACACACAGTGTGTGGGGTGCCCGAGCAGCACCACTACAGCTAGTGCCGTCAAGTACCCTACTGTACCACCAGGTGCCCACTTGCCACACAGGTGCTGAGCAGTTGCAGCAAAGGGGGGGGGGGGGGGCGGTTGCCGCCAGCACACGCCGGTGCGAAAACGAACGGTCACGTGCCTGCTGCTGCGGACTCTGGTGCCGGGGCCTTGGCGGCGGGCTTCTCAGCAGGAGCGTCAGCCTCGTCCGCGACCTCTGGCGTGCCCGCGACGCCCCCCTGCTGCTGCTGCAGTTGCGCCTCTGCGCGCCTTGCTGCTGCACCCTTGTTCCGCTTGTTCACGTGCAGCAGCAGCGCCATGAAGGCAGCCGCCAGGGCGACGGCGGCCACGGCGAGGGCCACTGCACACGGGGGAGGCACGCATGGCGGCGGCGAGGGAGTACCAGCAGCAGCGCGTGTGAGCCAAGAACCGTTGGAGAAGTCGTGCACAGGCAGCAGCAACGGTAGCGGGGGGTGCGAATGCGGTACGGGCAGACGACGACGCCGGAGGTGGCATCTCACCACGGGCGCAGGCAAAGCTCACCGCAGAAGTTGTCGCTGGAGGTGTAGAGGTGGCACGCAGGTGGCGGCACCGGCAGGAGGAGCAGCGGCAGTAGCGGTGGCAGCGGCAGCAGCAGCGGCAGCAGCGTCGGGTGGATGGGGGGGGGAGCGGCAGCAGCGAGAGTGAGCTGTTGTTGCTTGGGGGGGGTGCGTTGGGCGCGACATGTGGGCAAATTGGGGCAGCGGCACGGCGACGGCGCCGCTGCGGCGTGCGCACGGCTCGTCTCGCAGCTGGCATGGGAGAAAAAAGGGGAGGGGCGCCGTGTGCGAACAGCAGTACAAGGGTGGTGTTGCGCGTGCTGGCTTCCTGCCACTACGGGGGCGGTGCTGCCGGGTGCGGCACGCGTGCAAGGCGGGCACCCCCGCGGGGCACGCGGCGGGGCTCGCCACTTGGTGGGCGCGCGCACCTGTGAGCTTGTGCGGCAACTGCTGCGGCTTCGGCCAACGCCCGGTCCTCCGCTGCCTTCGCATCAGCAGCCTCCCTCTTGTCGGTGAGCCAATCCCGCACCACGTCGGTCAGCACAGCCACGCCCAGAAGGGTGGGCACAGCGGCTGGTAGCATGCTGGCAGGTGTTCTGTGTCACATCGGCGCGCGCCAGTAGTGCCTGGGCGGCGAGCCTGGTTGTGAATGGAAGGCGTGATGTGCCACCTGCAGCCCCACAAGGGAGGACACCTTGTGCTCAGCTGATGCCGGGTCTATACCTTGATCTGGATCCCAAGAACTTTCGGTTACGCCCGTAACGCTCGTGGAACCGGACGCAGCACACCGAGTGGGAGTGTGAGTGTGGTGCCTGTGCTGGCAACATGGTACTGCAGAGACTGTACGATGACTTGGCCAGTGGTGTCTGCGCCCATCACACCTTGCACTTGCACCGGAGGCTTGCGCACCTCAAGTGGGGTGACTGGTGCTCACACTCACAGCCCCGAGTGTGTGTACTCTGTTAGCACGTTGTGGCCAGGCTCTGGACATGTTTACAAGCTTTTAAAACCTTAGTACTGTACCTGCCTCCATAGCTTGCAAGAGGCTGGCACACTGGCAGCGTTAAAAATTTTAACATGACTCATGGGCCCGGGATCTCCAGGAAAAGGCTGGCCTTTCTAGACTCCCCCCCCAGCAACTCGTGTGTGCCTCCTATTCGTGAAACTGCGGTGTGCGCTTGCAATGCAGCACTGGGGCCGCTTCGCCCTGGCATGCAATGTTGCAAGTGGGCACTGTCAAAGTTCGCAGTACTCTGCCACTGGCGGCCGCAACTGTTGAAAGCCCAGCAGATAGTCTCCAGACAAGCACTGTAGCGTGCGTCTCAGCGGGCCCCTCTGGCTACACCACCGATGCGCACGCAGGTGCCGCCAATAAGTGATATCACAAAGTCAGTATTTTTTTGCCGCTTCTTTTTTTCTTTGTGGAATCCCAGATATTTATTATAATCTAATTTTTTTTCTATCGAAAGGCCGCCTTGTGTGCGCAAAGTGCAGTCACAAGTGTGCAGCGCCCGAACGTGTGCAGCAACCGCTACTTGCCACCAGGCACCCAGCGCATGGAACACAACTTGTGACTTTGGCCGCACTTTATGGGCGCGTGGCAGGCGCGATGAGACCTAATGCAACAATATGACATTGTGGCAGAAGTGGGCTGCTCGTGGCGCAGGTTGTGTGCGACACAAGGTGTGGTGCAGCGTGCCTACAGTCACCTGGGCCTGGGGCCGCAAGCGTTAGTACCTCTTAAGTGCCATACATCTTACACGCCACTCCCCTCCCTACACAAGCGAGGAGTAAGCAGGGCTTTCGCTGGCCCAGGAGGCATGAACTTGCAGAAGCTCACTCGCTCCCGCAGGAAATGAGCTGCTGCCAGCGACCACCGTACACACTCACAACAACTTTTTTTCCTTCTAAATGTTCATCTGTTGAAATGTTAAGCAATTGCAGAGCACCCTCTGGGGATAACCACGCCTGGCAGGCTCCGTCAACCACGCTCTGCCGCTGCGCTTGCAGTGGCAGCGGACATGGCGATGCGCCCCAAAGGGAGGTGTCTGTTGCGGGGATGGGATGGTTGGCAAGCTTTCTGCCATGCTTAAGCTGCGGCTTCAACAGCACGCATTGCCCTCACAACAGGCAGCGGATGAACCGAGAGCTGAGAAAGTCAGAACTCACACACTGTGTGCAACCTGGTGTGCGACAAAGGGGGGTGGGGTGGGCTGTGGTACCAGGACAGTTGTAGGCTCGTGTCGCAATGTGTGCGTGCTGATGCCCTGCAATGCTTAGCTAGGCACAGTCTAGCTGTTTTGCCATGGCGGGCAGCAAGCACAGTCCACAGCGCATGCAGGTATCACTTGTGCATATTTGGTTGACAGCGGCGGCAGCACCAGGTCGCAGCGCAGGCGAGTGCATGTCAAAAGCCGTACACAGACCGCACGTCTATAGTTGTCGTGTACACAATGTTATTGAATGCTGGGCAGTGCCCAACGAAGTGTGCCATTTTTTTGGCGCTATGGGACTAGTGGGTGAGGGGTGGCGAGCGATTGGCGTGGACATTCCCTAGGCTGACCTTCAGCACTGCTGCGTGCACAGCGCTCCCAAGTGGAGCTGTCTCTGCATGGCACGTGCGGCACCAGGCCCAAAAATGGCGGGCACCACACCATGTGCGGCGCAACGCATGACAAAACGTTTCAGTGAACCTGAGGTAGGCACTACGGCTATGCTAAAGCCTGTGCAGCCTTCTGGGACGGGCGGTGGTACTATAGCCCACCCCCACTATGTCGAAAAAACATTGAAACCGGCACAGCGATGCTTTGGGAAGCGTCACAAAATCACTGGGAACTGCAGCAGCACAGGACATTGTGCCCACGACCAGCAGCCGCAGCGCTAGCCGCCGCTCGACAAGGAGACACCATACGCGCGCGTACAACTAAAGCGCCATTGCGACTGCCTGGCACCGCCTCCCGGCACAGCAGCTCCCCCGGCCGCTGCTACAGCGGCAGCAGCAGCGACGATGGCGTTGACTCACCGGCCATGCCAGCAGGGGGCACAGCGGCGGTCGGGCGGGCTCACGCACAACAGTTGCTGCGACGAGAGTGGCGGTGGTGGCTGCTGCCACCGCTGCGCCTAACCTTTCTCCCTAGCCGCACCAGAGGCGCCAGCAGCCGCACGATGAAGAAGTCGCCCGTGGACATGTTCTCCACCTCAGCGCGGGAGCCCGAAGCCCTCATCCACTCGTCGGTAGGAGAGTGCCGAGGTGTGCTTGCCTGGTGTCCGGTAGAGGCGCGGCAGTGGCAGCAGGAGGAGTGGCACGAGCAGTGAGGGAGCCGGCTAGCCTAGAAACCGGCGCGACTGCAACTGCAGGAAAACAGTGCGCGCGCGAGAATTGCGACGGTGTATTCAGTCGTTCGCCCCGGAACTTTCGTTACGTTCGCCGAACGGTCCGCGGACGGTAGGCTAAACCAACCGCACTGACCAAGCTTCAACACATGCAACATGCAACGCATGTATCATTATACGTGCAAAATATGAGCAGTGCAGGCACACGTCCTAGGATCCTGTCAAGCCGAAACTTCGCTTCAACACATGCAGGCAACATGTGCAACACATACATATATACATGTATCAATATACGTGCAAAAGGCGACGCTGACGTGCAAAAAACATGAGCAGTGCACTGTGCACACACGTCCTGCCAAGCTGAGACCTTGTCACTGCGCGCGCATCGCGGCCAACGAACCAGCATCTGCCTGGGCACACACAGCATATCCGCTGCTCACATTCCTTCTAGCCTCGGAACAACGCAAGAGCAGAGAAACAGGGTGTCCAGACAACAGCCCAGGACAGTACCCTGAGACCACCGCAGGCATGCTCTATATTGTGCGCCAGGGGTGGGCAGGGATCCCACACGGTGCGGCACGCACAAGGGTGTGCTGGCGAGCGGAGCAGAGCATAACAACAGGCGGAAATGCACCTCACAAAGATAAGTTGGACGCGCAACACGGTCAACTACCAATAGCCAACAAAGGGGCGGGTCGCACACTGGGGGGGCTGGGGGGGGGCAGCAGTGTGGCAGCCGCACACACACAACTGCCGCCAGCCTCACAGGTGCCGTGTACAGACATGCGTCTGTGGGAAACAAACATGGCAACAAATAATGACCGCGGCTCTACCAACGGGCCGCGGCGGTAGCTGCCGGAGGCTCTTGATGCGTGATGTGTGTTGGGCGCGGGGGATGCCAGAGGGGGCCACCGCTGCGGACTGCGCAGCGGCTTAGGGGCGGGTGGTATACTCAACTTGTGAAGGCATCGATACCTTCATAAATTGATTATATCAGCGGGCGGTGCGCTTGCGCGATGCCTGCGTCTGGCGGTACGCGACAAACAGCTGCGTGGAGTGTGGGGGGCGGGGGGCGGCAGCGGCAGCGGCGGAGTACTGGCGCGTCAGCGGCGGCGCATGCGGCGAGGGGTCGCGCAAGCAGTCGTTCAGCAGACTGAAGACGCACTGTGCAGCATTGTGACCGGCGAGAAGTTCGAGAGGGGTGGCGGCGACCAGCATGGTAAACGCTAGCAAGAGGTGGCTGCAAACGCACGGCCACACTGGCACAAGGTGTGGGTGACTTCGTGCTGAGCGATGCGTGCACACAGATCAGCTGCTCAGCAGCAGCGTCGCGCCAGGGCGGGTGACGTGCTCAGCAGCCGCAAGTGCTCAGCAGCAGACACTGACCTGAGTGGCCACGAAGGTCTTGAGGAAGGGCATGTCGTCATCGTTGGCGAGTGCCCAGCCGTCCATGGCGTCGTCGCTGCGGATGGACGCGGCGTGCTCGTGCACCTGCGCCGAGCCACATAGTTCAATACTTTTAAGTCAGTACTTTGTACTTGTATTAAATTCCGCTTCAAAGCCCTTTGCGCACGGTGCGTGTGACGAGAAAAGGATCAGACAGGCAGCGAAAAATCCTGGCAATGCTCAGCACTGCGTACTCTAAGGGAAGCCTGGCATGTTGCCACAGCACAACTCTAACGGATTACAGCCCCATGTCCCTGGGGATCAGTACTTTGTACATGTAGTTACAGTAGCAGAAGTATGCGATATGCCTCCTGAGTCTGGTGCCGTCGTGGCACTCCAGACGACTGGACAACGATCAACCACATATGTCAGCACCATAGCATGCGCCATTCTAGTACTAGTAGTACATGTCATTATGGCGTTGTGGTGGATGCCAGTCGTGGCAGTCACAGGTGCGTGTGCACTCTGGACTGCAAAACATGTGTTAATGTGTCGCTGGCAGCTAGTGCTGGTCGTGTCACTGAGCTGCTGGTCGTGTCACTGAGCTGCAGGCCATGTGGAGCTGTGACGCTCACAAAGCACTAGCAAGGGTAGGGGATGAACAACTCGATCAGTGGGCACAGCTATTTTTTAACCAGCACACGCCGAGCTGTAACCTCCTGCGACATGGTGTAAGTCGCTGAGGAGCACCGATGAGCACCCTTGTACTACTAGAAGTACCACAAAGTACGTCATGTGGTACGGCACTGCTGTACTACTTCAGTACTTTCCCCGTGAAGAAACGCCCCTTCATATTGTTTGTAAACTTGATATGGTGTAGATAGTACTCAGCAGCATGTATGTATACTTCAGAAATACTGCTGTAGTATGAAGAACCACGTTGCATTTGCGTCGTATGTCAGCCACGCAAGTATGTTGTTGTGCAGCCTCAAGCGAGGGTGGTAGCAGGCGCGTGGCGGCAGGCGTGGGTTCTCACCTCGGCGCACAGCGCAGTGATGTGGGCACAGATGATCTCTCTCACAGACTGCAGGCACAGTGCGTGTACAAACAGTGGCAGCGCGCACAGTCGTTAGCACCCAGTGGGGACGCCAGACAGCACTGCAGGCATAGGCAAGGGGGGCTGCTGAAAAACTGCTAGGAAGGGTATTGCAGATGAGCCCAGCGCGTCCGACTCAGTGCGCCTGCGTGTACATGTACTACTAGGATACCGCTGTTGCAGCGCCGTACCTCAGCGGCCAGCGCCTGGCGGGAGCTCGGTTCGTACAGCGGCGCGCTGCGCAGAGCGCGGCCCTCCGTGGCGAGCGCGCGCAGCGGCGGAACAACGGCTGCCAGCAGGTCTGCCGCACCCGGCAGCAGCGACACCTCCTGGGTGGCCACATCGTCATCGCGCACAAGCACGGCGCGGGCATCCAGGTCCAGGAGAATCTATGCGGGTTTGGAGGCGGCGGTGGTGGCGGGCAAGGGTGTGAGGGGGGGGGCAAGGGGGGGCGGGGGGGGGGGGGGGATCACCGCCACAGGCCATA
>JAULBY010052149.1:0-11631 GCA_032358315.1 Ophiocytium majus
GCTGCGCTGGCCCCCTGCTGCGCCCGCACGCGCTCCACCAGCAAGGCGGCGTGCGCCTGCTGCCCGGCCACGTGCTGCGCCAGGCGCCGGCCCTGCGCGCATGGGGGGTGGGCGACGGCGCGGCGGTCGGCGGTTACGGGTGGTGGTGGGTAAGGGCGTGGTTGTTACAGTGATTTCATGCGGTGCACGGCTGCAGCGTGTTTCTACGTCCAGAACGCCTTTTACGGCGTAGATGTTGTGGAAATACGTTTATAGTATGCTTGAGAGAGGTATTTTATACGCATACCTTGCACGCACGCACGTTTTGCCGCACACAACAGACACTGAACACGCTGTGCCCGACCCATCAACACTGGTGCATGCATATGTTTTGCGAATTGGTTTCTTACTTTTGGAAGGGCACTTGGTGTGTGCCGCTGCGCAGCCTTAAATCTGGGTCCGGTGTTGGCGGGGGGGCTGGGTGCTTTGGTGCCATGCGGCACTGGTATTACCTTGCAGACCGCTGCGGTATGAGTACTTCATCAACCGCACCCCATGTGCACAGGGCTTTCCGCCCCCCAAGCGGAGTTTAATAAGAGTACATGCCATGCGCGCGCGTGCGTGTGTTGCGTCTTGCACCGAGGCAGTGCTGCAACGGCGGAAGGAGGTACGCTGCGGCAGTGCCAAGTGTGGGCTGGTGGCAGAAACCCGCGTGTGCTGAGCACACACGTGTGTGCACTGAGCCCTCTTGTGCAGCTGCCGTGCCGGGGCAAGTTTTTGCAACAACAGCACGGCTCTGCAGGCACAAGGGTCGGAAGCGCACGGGCGTAGGCTGCGGTCTCACCTCCGCTTGCGCGGCGTCCAGCTGGCGCCCCGCCCGCTGCAGCTGCGCGCTCAGCGTCTCCACCTGCTCCACGGCACGCCGCGCCGCATGCACCAGAGCGTGGCAGTCAGGGTGCGAGACATGAAACGCCGCCGCCGTTGCATTTTGGCAGGTTGTGTGCTCTCCCTCAGCACACTAACCGCCACATGCAATTAAGAACCGCAGCAGCAGCCGCCAGCTGGTGTTACAACCCTGCAAACCCACGCAGGCTGTGCCCGCCGTGAAACCAGATAGGAAAGGAGCTGGAAGGCACCAACGAGCAAGTGGCGCGGTGACGCCAGCAGCAGCGCGCAGCTGGCACGAGCACACTGCCCAGTGCCTGTCATGCGCCCTTGATGCACGCGCGCTAGAGCAAGACAGCCTGTGGGCGGCCAAGCACGCGCACCTGCCGCTGCAGCGCCCCGTTGTGGGACGTGAGGCGCTCGAGCTGCGCCTCCGCGGCGCTTGCACGCGCCCGCGCCGCCCCCAGCTCCCCGTCCCTTTCCGCCAGCGTCTATGCGGGTGCACACGGGATACAAGCAGGCAAAGTCAGCCCACAGAGCAGCACACCCCTGAGCATGATAACACTGCAGCGTGGCGCTGCGGCCAGACCTAGCAGCTAGTGGTGGTGGTGGCGGAGGTGTGGTGACCAAGCGGCAGTAACAGTGCGACTGCTGGTGCTCCTGCCGCAGTGTTCAGGCTGTGCACGGGCTGGGGCTGGCGGTTACAGTGTAACTGACTTCACCTGCGTGAGGTGCTTGCGCGACCCGTTGAGCTCGTCCGTGCCGGCTTCCAGCCGCTTGCTCTCCTCAAACAGGGCACGGTACGAGCTCAGGATGTCGTCCCTCTCAAACTGCGCGGGCACAGGCAGCAGGTACGCGCTTCCACGCATCAGGCAGCATGCTTGAGGGACTGGGCCTGCACAGAAATCTGTCCATAAGCGTCTGCTTTTGTTGACGTAGATCTGTGCAGAAACACTATGTTTGACACGGG
The DNA here is from genome assembly GCA_032358315.1 of Ophiocytium majus. NCBI lineage: Eukaryota > Xanthophyceae > Mischococcales > Ophiocytiaceae > Ophiocytium > Ophiocytium majus. Next base: position 1,835 of record JAULBY010052149.1, read on the forward strand.
CGCCGCGCCGTGCAGGCTCTCAGTGGCCCAGCCTGCGTGCAGCCCCCCGTGCGCCTGCCGCAGCGCCGCTGTCACCACAGAAGTGACACGGCTGCTGCTTGCGCACCTGGTGGCCCTCGCAAAAAGTGCTCAGCCTTCGGCGTGATCACCCCTTCTGTTGACATGGCTCCGTGCAGGAACACTATGTTTGACACGGGCGCCGCGCCGTGCAGGCGGTGCCGCTGCTAAAATGGAGCGACCATTCTTGTGCCACGTATCTGTGCTGCCAGATGTGTGGCAGCGGGTTGCGGGCGGCGGCTGGCTTGCCCGCCACAGCGCGCACGTCCCAGCACCTTCATTGCACACACACTTCTGATGATATACTTCAGAACTAGTACTTCAATGTGTGTAATTTTTTTCACCCAAGTGCACACAGTTTGCGCAGGGCTTTCCGCACCCCAAGCAGTTTGATACAGTACTTCGAAGCACTTCAAAGTATGTGTAACACTACTTCTGACCTGCGCGGCCCGGGCGCCAGGGTGCAATACAGTACTCATTCAGTGGTGTCAGCAGCTCCCAAAGTTACCTGCCCCCCCCCCCCCATTACACAAAAAAAAAACTCCGTCAGCTCTGCCTGGGCAACCACTTTCGATCAAGGCGGGGTAATCGGCGGTGACTGACTGACCTGCGCGGCGCGGGCGGTCTGCGCCGCCTGCGCGGCCTGGGAGCGCGCGTCCGCCAGCGCCCGCTCCGAATCGCTTACCACCAAGTGGGGTATTGTCAGCCACCCTAAATGCTAGGGTGCAAGACAGTACTTTTTTAACTACGTACTGGTACTCTCAGCGGCTCCCAAAGCATATCGCACACAAAGAAACTCCGGAAGGTTCCGCCTGGGCGGTAATCGGCGTGACCGACTGACCTGCGCGGCTCGGGCGGTCTGCGCCGCCTGCGCGGCCTGGGAGCGCGCGTCCGCCAGCGCCCGCTCCGCCTGAGCCTTCTCTTCTGCCAGGCGCGCCATGTCCCCGCTCACCGCCTGGTTCTCGCGCGCCATGAGCTCCAGGTCCTCTGCGCGGCAGCAAGGTTGAAGATGAGGTTGGCCACAGCAATGTTGAATTTTAATTTGAAGTTGGCCAAGCAGTGTCAAAGTTGAAGTTGTCCACAGCAGTGTTGAAGTTTGTATATTAGTCACAGAGACGCGGGATCACGTGCGACCGCGTATGCAAACTACAACTGAGGTTGAAGTTGAAGTTGGCCGCGGCGCGCGGCGACGCGCGGCGGCAGCGGCAAGCATGTGTGTGAGGGCGGGCTTCGAAGGCGAAGTTTATGCACGGATGTTGAAGTTGAGGTTTGCAACGGCAGGGTACCAGGAGCAGCAGCCAGGCTGTGTGCACGGGCGCGGACAACAAAGTTGAAGCTCATGTTGAAGTTCAAAATGCAGCTCCCGTGCGTCAGCCGCACGCGCACCGGTCGGTGCGATGCATGCTGGCAGGCCAGTCTGCAGGAGTTTGGGGTGGGATGTTCGCACGCCCACACGCCTCACACATGCTTGGGAGCGGCTGGCGCCCGTCGGCAGCGCCAGTGCGGAGGCTCACCTGCGGCGGCGCGCACCTCCGCCTCCCTGCCCTCAAAGGCCGCGCGCAGCTCTGACAGCTGCTCAGCAGAGTCATCCGCACGCTCCTCTGCCGCCGCGCGCCGCCGCTCCGCCTGCAGCCGGCCGGCGAAACACACACACACACACCACGGGACCGTGCAAGCTGTGGAGTGAGTGCAGGTTGAGCGAGGGGTGTCAGGTGCGCCACGATAAAACAATGGTCCGCCCTGAAAACGATCACCCTCCTGACCAAGAGTTCGCGGCTACGTTTTGGACACCCCCCCAGCCGCGCACGACTCGCCTGCTCCAGCGCGGCGGCCAGCTGCGCGCCGCGCTGCGTCTCAGAGTGGCGACACCGTCCAGGTGAGTGCACTGACTCAAGCGTGTACACAGAGCTCCTTGTGTGCTCAGCAGCAAGCCTGCACAACAACACTCACCCCAAAACCCGCGCGCGACTCGCCTGCTGCAGCGGGGCGGCCAGCTGCGCGCCACGCTGCGCCTCAGAACCAAGCGTGGTGGTGACACCATTCAGGTGAGCGCACTCAGCCGTACTACTACTAGTAGTATGTGTACTTGAAGTATATGGTTACTTGTGCGCTCAGCGGCAAGCCTGCACAACGACACACACCCCAAAACCCGCACGGGAACTCACCTGCTCCAGCGCGGCGGCCAGCTGCGCGCCGCGCTGCGCCTCGGCATCGGCTCTTGCGCGTGCGTTCGCCAGCGCTGCCTCACGTGCCTCAGCATCCCCCCGCGCCTGCGCCGCCGCGTCCGCTGCGGCGTCCAGCTCCCGCTGCAGATCGTCACGCTCCGCGTCAAGGGCGCGCAGAGAGGTGTGCAGGCGCGACACCTCCTCCTCTCTTGCCTGCGCCGGCACGCGAGCGGTGGCAGAGCTGGTGAAGCGAGTGCAATGGGTTTCCACTGAGCCGGGCGGCGTTGTATGGCACGTGGTGGTGGCCGCTGTGGTCGCTGCCAAGTGTGGGCATCTCGTGCGCCGTGAGCGCAGTGGCGCGGTGTTGGGGTGTGCGTACGCGAGAGGATGGTGGAGCAGCGCAGCATTGGAACGCGATAGTTGGTGTCGCTTTGAATGCACTGCAAGTAGTAATACGGCCTGCCACACTGCTCTCCGCTGTCTGGCCATGCACATCTCCGCGAAATTTTCTCGTGCACTGCCATTCCTTTCCCCTGCCAGCTACCTCCAGGTCGCGCCGCAGCAGCTGCGCGGCGGTGGCCGCTTCCGCGGCACGCCCCTCCGCGCCCCGCGCAGCACGGTGCGCCGCCTCCAGCCGAGCCCCTAGGTCCTCACGCCCCGCTGCCGCAGACCGTGATGCCGCGCGCGCCGTCTCGAGCTCCGCCTCGCGGTCCGAAACCGCTGCACGCGCCGCTGCCAGCTGCAGTTTTTTTGGGGTGAGGGGGGGTGGGCAGGCAGTGCCGTGTGGGCATAGATTGTTGGCCGTGGTGCGGGTGGTGCGGTTGCTGTAAAAAAAACGCTGGGTTTGCTGCGTGGTGACATGGCTAGCGCCATTGCGAGGGGCGGCATGTCGGCTGTGGTGCCGTGACCGCCGGCAGAAGCAGTGGCGGGAGGCTGCCGCACTGCCTGCATGTGCCAGTTGTGCACACGCGTACGGTGTGTTTCGCATGGCGGCGCGTCACAAGCACAGCGCCCACCACCACCGTGCAGGCACCCTAGAAGCAGCCGCGCTCGGCTCACGCAGGGGCGGCCGGGCTCGCTGCACAAAAACACCAGCTCCACACACTCTCAACACGGCGCGGCGGCCGTGTGCCACTTGCCTGCCGCTCGGCGGACAGCGCCGCCGCGCGCTGCCGGTCCGCCTCGCCGCGCGCCGCCGCTAGCGCCGTCTCCCCCTCAAGGGCGGCCGCACGGGACACCGCCTGGGCCGCGCGCAGTCGCTCCAGCTCCGCCTCCAGCGAGTCTGCGCGCGCGCGGCGGGCCGCCAGCTCCACGGCCGCCTGTGCTGCCTGGTCCCTGGAATGTGGGGAAGGTGGTCGGGGCCGGTGGTCAGCCGTCTGCCCCCCACGATAAAAGTTGGTTTTGACAGCGGTGTGGTCGAGCTCACACCCGCAGCCTGCAGTGTGTACACACACTGCTGGGGGTCGCTGTGCGGTCGCAACTGTAACCGCTTTGTTGTACTTCATGTACTTGACGTATGTGTACATCGTGTGGGACCCGCCCAGCCGGCCGGGCTGCGTGTGGTGGTCGCCCACTGGTGGGCGGAGGCGACAGGGTGTGGGTGAGGAGGTGCAGGCGGGTGTAAGCGGCGGTGTGATCCCCGTGGGTTGTCGCGGGCGGCAATATGGTTAGCCTGAGCGCCCAGTGCACTGCGTACAATGGTGCACACCCCACGTGCTGCTTTGGGAAAGGACAGGAAGGCGCCGCTATGCCTCCACTGTGGCAGTCAGCGACATAGTGGCAGCCATCTCGACCCCAGGCAGCACAACTCTGCAGCCACCATGCCATGCCACCCCACCCCCCACACACGGCCACATATGGTCACTGCTCAACAGCCCAGCTCAAGGTGCAACAGACACACGCAGAGAGGTCGCTGGCGTAGTGTGTGCACCTGGCGGCCGCAGTGCGCCGCTCCTCCTCCAGGAGCCTGGACTCCAGTGAGGCCACGTCCCGCCGCAGGCGCGCCGCCTCCGCCGCCGCCTCCTCCATCCCCGCCTGCGCCTGCTGCTCCGCCTGCAAAAGGGCGTTTTCACATATGCTCAGCAGTTTGTGAGCACGTAGGGGGCGGCACTAGCTGGCAGCAGCTCGCTTTCTGCGAGAGCGGGTGAGCTGCTGCTAGCGCACGCAGGCTGGGCCAGCAAAAAACAGAAACACGCACACAGTTACGGCAGTTACGACAGTTACTGGCAGATGCCTCAGGGGGCGCCGGCATGGCAGCCGACGTGCAGGATCCATGAGAGGCGGTGCACTGTGGAGACGCGCATGGAAAGCCACTGAGCATGTCAGCGGCGCTGGGACATGTTAGGCTGCCGCCTCGTATGCAAGCACGGTGCGGCGACCACAGCTGCACGGGCAGTGCGGAGTCGCCAAACGGCCCACAGCGGCAACGCGCTGGCGCAGCGCCGCAGATGGCCATCAGGAGGCGGCCGCCCGCAGGCGTCCCCACTGCACGGCAAGCGCGCCATCCCAAACCACGAACACGGTGCGGCACACCAGCCTCAGTGTGGCGACCTTGGAGCCACCTTGCGCTGAACAAGGCTGCAGCAAATGACCTACATGTCTTGGCGAGAAAGCAAACAGAGGGACGGTGACGACAGGAAGCACGAAGTTGGAGTTGCCGGCAACGCCACAGCGGCAAGCCTGAGGGGGCAGAGACTTATATATAATATATATAATATATATATATATACCTATGCATATGTACTTACTGAAGTGCTTCTGAAGTACTTCCACTTACTAGAAGTATACAACAACACCAGCAAGCCTGAGGGGTTGAGAGGTACGCATACTTTGTGGAAGTACTTCAGGAAGGATATGACAACATGCCTGTGCGCGTAGAGATGCCTCCAGGGTTCCGGCTTGTGCCGTGCGGCGCGCGTCCGACACCTCTCCCTCCAGCCCCCGCTTCTGGCCGGCGAGCGCGGCCAGCTCGCGGTCGCGCACCGCCAGCGCCTCGGCCAGCCGCTCGCGTTCGCGGCCCAGCGCCTGCCACAAGAGCAGGACCAGGAGCACCACTTGAAGTTGGCATGGGAGCAGTTGAAGTTGGCGGCTGCTGTCACAGTGCTGCCATGGGTTGGCTAGCCCGTGCTCACCACGGTGCGCACTGCCAATGGGATGGAGGTGGGCGGGCGGTGCTGCTGCCGCCAACGGCCCCAGGGGTGCCTGGCAGACGGAAGGGGGGGGGAGCTTACCGCAAGTGCATCTGCTTTGGCGGCGGTGTCGTGCTCCAGCCGCGATGCGAGCGCGCGCGCGCCGGCCAGCTCTCGCGCCTGCGCCTGCACCCGCGCCTCCGCCTGCCGCAGGTTGGCCTGCACCTGCGCGGTGGTGGGTAGCCGTCGACAGCGGCACAGTGGTAAGGTCGCTGCTGCCCAGGGTTGTGGTGCCATTGCAACTACACCAACCACTTTCATAATTGCAACCTGCCGCTTGCGCCCGCCCGCCTTTTCCGCATCGCACTTGCCGTCCTTTGCACACACATCCGCCAGCCCTCATGGCGCCCTCACACGCTGCCACATGGCGCCCTCACACGCTGCCACATGGCGCCCTCACACGTTGCCACATGGCGCCCTCACACGCTGCCACATGGCGCCCTCGCTTGCTGCCACCTATGTCCAACCACCACCCCCACCCCCCATCCTCCCTGCTCCACCCCCCTCCCTGTCGCCGCCGCGCAAGCGACGCACCTGCAGCAGCCTGGCCTGCAGCACACCGGCGCCGCCCTCCCCGCCCGCCTCCGCAGCGGCGGCGCGTGCGTCTGCCAGCGCCTCCTCAGCGCGTGCCAGGTCCGCCGCCCGCGCCGCGGCCGCACGCTCCAGCGCTGCGCACCGCTCCGCCAGATGTGCGGCGCGGGCCTCGGCGGTGTCCGCACGTGCCGCCGCCTCTGCCGCCGCCGCGACCGCCTCCTCCCGGCTGTCCGCCGCGCCTGCGTGCGACAGAGGGATGGGTGGGTGTGGGTGTGGGGGGTCGGGGGGGTGAGGTGTAGGTGATCTGCTGGTGCCCGGTTGGTTTGGTGAAGCGGGTGTTGTGCGGCGGGTGATGATGCTGTGAGCGCAAGCGCCTTAGTGTTGGGCGTATGGTCAATCGTTTATGGTCACGTGGCAGGAAGATGGTGTTTGGGGCACACAAGAACCTCTGCGCCAGGTCAAGCCCACCAGAGATGGTCGCACTTTAAGTGGTGAAACCATGACATTGAAAGTCGTTGGTGGGCGTGCACACCATTGTTCCGGGCTACGCACGCGCAGACACATGCCAAAACACAAGAAGGAGACGTCAAGCATCGCCGGGCCAGGAGAGCTGGGCGAAAGAAAGCGCCTCTTCAAGATGCTTGCTAGGCAGCCCAGCAAAGGTGGCACTTGAGTCTCAGCGCGTGCGCACAACAGGTGGCACGAGGCAGTGGCGTGCAAAAACGGCCGCGCACCTGCTGTGGCAGCGGCGCTGGCGGCCTGCCTAGCTGCGCGAGCCTCCCCCTCCCGCAGCTCTGCCTGTGAGAATGAGGCGTGAGGGCACAGGCGCGAGGCTCAGCAAACGCGTAGACTCATGGCCCGCCGCCGTCTTTCACACGGCCACACGCCGGTGCAGCATAGCCTGACTGATATCGGGAACGGACGCGCCGCCATGCGCTCTTGCGCTTGCTGCATTTGCTGCTGAGCACACCGCCTGTTGAGCAGCGGCAGCAGCAGCAGCGGATCAAACTACACAACGCGGCGCTTGTAGTGTGTGTGACGCGCGGCAAGTCCTCTGTGCACTACCTACTACTACCAGTAGTACTACAGTAGTACATACCGTAGGTGCTTGTCTACATCTGACACGCGTCCACCGTGCTTGTGTGTGTACCTGAGCCTCGTTGCGGCGTGCGTGCTCCCCGGCCGCCGTCTGCGCGCGCGCCAGTGCCTCCACGGCGCTCGCCCGCTCCTCCGCCGCCTCCTCCGCTGCCACCGCGCTCGCACGCGCCGCGCACCGCTGCGCCTCCGCCTCCCTGCCAGCCTCCGCCTAGTGGCCGCGCACACACAGCACGCATGGCGTGCGACAGCCAGTGATGTCCGCAGCTGCGCCTGTTGCCACCTGTGGCTGCAGTTCTGGGGGGGGGGGGCGCCCAGCTCTGCCATGGCTGCCGCCCAAAAGCAGCAGATGGGTGCCGCTGCGTGACAGGAAGATTGCTGGGAGGGAAGCGTTCGCTGGTAGCTGCAGTGGACGAGGCAATGGCGCGCGAGCGCACAAGCGACAGCCTGGGCGGCACAGGAATCAATTTCTGGTGAAGCAGGGGAAGTTTCTGGTGCATCCCGGTGGTGGCCAACACTCACCAGCTGCACCTGCATTGCGCGCCGCCGCGCGTCTGCCTCCTCCGCCACCTGGCGCGCCGCACGCAAGCAGCGCACAGCGCAAAGAAACAATTTTTCAGCCGCGCCTGTCCCACGCATCTGCCCCCCATGTCCACGCAGTCAAATGGCAGCCGAACAGCACCGCATCCGCCGCGCGTGTGCTGAGAGGTTTTCCGAGGTGCGCGCATTTCAGCAGTTACATTGTAGGCAGTTACACCCTGCCGGCACGCTGCGGTACTGATAAGTCAGAAGGGCGCGTGGCGGCCGTGGTGTGACACACGGCGTAGCACGCGCACCTTGCGAAGGCGCTCACACTCCGCGTGCGTCTGCTCCAGGCGGTGCTCGAGCGCCACCGAGCGCATGTCGTGGCTGGCGGCCGCGTCGCGCAGGCGCACCCTGCGGCAGCGCACACGTAACACGTCACATGACGCGTGTACATGTGATGGTGAGAAGAATTGTTGATGTGGGTAGCGAGCGCCGGCGCGCTGGCGGGGCTCGTTTCGTGCGCCACTCGTCCCACCAGCTTGTCGGCCCTCTTCTATATCAAGAGGCACAATACATAGAAGTATGTACTGAATGATATATGGTAGTATGTTTACCTATACATGTACACATGCTTCAAGTCTATATGCATAGCACAGGTCAGGCCACTGCTGAGGCCACAGGGAGCCCACATACGCTAATGCAAATAGTACAGCACTCCCGTGCTTGGTGTCCATCCCATGCGACCGTGTACCAGACGCGCGTGTGCTCATGGGGCAAATATCTGCGGGGCGAGCTCATGTGCCCTCGTGCTGACTTAGCGGTGTGCACATGTGCGTACCTACCACATGCACACGTGCTGCTGTGCTGCCCTGTGACTTGCCTGGCGGACAGTGCTCAGCATGACGCGGAACACCCCCCGCGCAAGGCGTGCACACCATTCACAATGCCCTGCTTCACTCGCTTGCCTTAGGCGTTGCACCTCCGCTAGCAACTCCCCAGGCGCCGCGCCTAGCAGACCGTCATCAGGCGCGCCGGCACCACCCGCCACAGCCGCTGCGCCGCCGCTTGTGGCTCGTGTGGCAGCCCGTGGTGAAGGCGCCTCCGCAGACGATGCCACGCTGCGCTCCTCATCCGCCGCCAGCGCCGAGCTGCCGCCGCCGTCGCCGCCGCCAGCGCTGCAATCGCGCGAAAACCGCATTGCAGGCGTGTGTGGTAAGACGCGTGACACCAAGCGAAGGGCCGTACTTCAAAGGTCTTCGAAGTGCTTCGAGGTATATGTGCCGAAGAAGTATAAACGGTGTTGACAGCTGGTGTGCTGCCGTAATGCGTGTAAGCAGGCATCCCCCTGCCGCGCAGGCCGCCGCAGCACGCAAACCCTGGCTTATACGGCCACTCACCCCCGGCACCCCCCAGAGCCACTGCCGCCGCCACCGCCGCCGCCACCACCTCCACCGCCACCTCCGCCGCCGCCATCTGCTGTTAAACGCGCCGTTAGCGCTGCGCGGGCGGCCTCGAGCGCGCGGTTTGCGGCCTCCAGCGCCTGCACGCGGTCCGAGAGGCGCGCACGCTCGTAGCGGACGACCTCCGCCGCGCGTACGTCGCCCTGCAGCTGCGTGAGCTGCGGCGTGCGCACGTGGTGGCAGCGCGTCAGTGGGTTTCGGCGTTGTGAGGGAGTAGCGGGCGCGGGCAGGCCGGTGACGGGGGGGGCTCGGTGCTCAGCAAAATTGTCGCTCTTGGCGTGTGCACAAGTGCTTAGTTTTTTTTGGCGGCTTGTCTAGTGGCAGGCGCTGGCAACAACTGGCGCGTCAGACCAGTGTGAGAATGAAGTAGGTGTTGGCAGGCCTGGTGGCCGCGTCTCGTTGCTGAGCACTGCTTGCTCTGCATGTGTTAAGCGTTGTGGCATGTCCAGCGGCCCAGCCGCCGCTGCATACACACACGCAAACCCAAGCACAAAGCCTTGCAGCATCACGGCAGTCACTACCATTTGCGTAACCGCCGCGTCACACGGTCACCCGCAGCACGGCCGCCAGCCCACCTGCGCCTCCCGGTTCGCGAGCTGCCCGTTCAGGAAGTCCACCTGCGACTGCAGCTGCTCCACGATGGCGCGGTTCGCGGCCGCCGCGTCCCGCCCCCCCGCCGCCGCGCGCCCGCGCCCCTCCTCCAGCAGCCGCCCCAGCCGCTCCACCTCCGCCGCACGCGCCGCTGACCCTGCAGCCGAGCGTGCACCCTCCGC
>JAULBY010052160.1:0-11629 GCA_032358315.1 Ophiocytium majus
TAGCATTGCGACCATCTGCTTTTTTACCATTAGATCCAGTAATAAAGCCATTGTCCATTAATTGAAGAAGGACTGTAAGTACATCTGGATGTGCTTTCTCTACTTCATCCAACAATAATACACAATTAGGATGTTCTTGAAGACCGGTAATCAATTGTCCAGCGTTATCTTCAAAGCCTACATATCCAGGAGGAGCACCAATGAACTTGGCCACACTGTGTTTCTCTTGATATTCACTCATATCAAAGCGAATCATTTTGATTCCCATATTTGATGCAAGTTGTTTGGCAACTTCAGTCTTACCAACCCCAGTGGGTCCAACAAATAAGAAACTACCTACAGGTTTGTTAAATGCTTTTAGTCCTGCTTGTGCAATAAAGATTTTATCTAATAGTGTTTCAATGGCTTTTTCTTGGCCAAACACTTTATTTCGCATACCTTTTTCAAGGCCTGCAAGATTTGAACCTTCTTTAGAGTTAATTTGCTCCAATGGTAAGTTGGCAATCTTTGCTACTTCAAACAAGATCTCATCATGATCAACCACACCGTTTTCTTCGTCTTTAACTTTAAAACGAGCACAGGCACAGTCGATAAGATCAATTGCTTTATCGGGCAACTTTTTATCTGTCATATACTTAACAGAGTAAGTTACTGCATCTGTTAATGCTTGATTAGTAATCTTTACACCGTGATGTTTCTCATAATACTTGCGTAGACCTTTAAGGATCTTAATAGCAGTTGACTCATCGGGTTCATCTACAGTAACACGTTGGAATCGACGCATCAGAGCACGATCCTTCTCAAAGTGCTTACGGAATTCTTCCCAGGTTGTGCTGGCTACAACTTTAATAGTACCTTTGCTCAATGCAGGTTTAAGCATATTGGCCATATCATTGCTTCCGCCACTAGCGGCACCTGCACCATTCATCATATGTGCTTCGTCAATAAACAAGATACAGTTCTTTTTCTTTTCTAGAGCACCGATAACCATCTTTAGGCGTTCTTCGAAGTCACCACGATATTTGCTCCCTGCTAGTAATGCACTAATATCTAAACTATAAACAGTGTTGTCTTGAATAAATTTAGGAACTGCACCTTCATGAATTTTACGTGCTAGACCTTCTGCAATAGCAGTCTTACCTACACCTGGATCACCGATGAGCATTACATTGGCTTTATTTCTACGTGCCAATACTAGTTGTACTTCTTCAATTTCTTTTTCACGACCAATAACAGGATCGATCTTTTTACTTTTTGCACGAGCACTCAAGTTAACACAGAATTGATTAAGCATACGCTCTATCTGAGGATTAACATTAGTAGCAGCGCTTTCCTCAACTTCTTCTTCTTTTGAGTATTCTTTTTGTATATAACTGATAAACTTATCTTTATCAATATTTGCTTTGCGGATAAAGTAGTTTGCATAACTTTTCTTTTCTGCAAAAATACTAATAAAGCAATCAACTGGTTCGATTATTTGTCGACCAGCAAACAATGTTTGTGAAAATGCACGATTAAGTATTCGTTCTACTGCTTGTGTTTTTTTAGGTCTATCTACAGTAGTATTAACAATACCACCTAGTTCATTTGTGATATATTTTTCAAGATCACCGATAAGCGTAGTAACATCTGTACCAAAATTAGTTAACAATTTAGCAAATGGTTCATTTTTAATCATGCTGTAGAGGAAATGTTCCAATGTAATAAATTCATGATTATGTTCATTGGCGAATCTAACTGCTGATTCAAAAATTTCTTCTAGATCTTTATTTGGTTGTAGCATTATTTGTATTTTCTCTTTACTTTAGTTTTCTTAACTGCCATTGCCCATTTAAGAGCACTGACTCTATCTTGGAATGTAATTCCCTCTAGATGATCATATTCATGTAAGAAGCACTTACAGTTATAACCATCGAACTCACCTTCTTCAAATTCACCTCGGCTGTTTTGCCAACGTGCTTTAATTGCTTTAGGTCGTTTAATATTAACATAGATTCTAGGAAAACTCAAGCAGCCTTCTTCCATATCGGCAATTTCTTCTGTGTTTGCAATTATCTCAGGATTGAAGAATGCCTGTGCTGCTTCTGCATTTACTCTGTGTCCCATTACAAACACACGAGTAGGAACGCCTACTTGATTGGCAGCAAGTCCAATGCCGTCAGCGGCAAACATCATTTCTAACATTGCCTTTTCAAGTTCAATTGGATCCATTATAGGATTAGCAAAGTCGAAGTCAGGCATGCGTTGCCTAAGTATAGGGTCAGGAAATTTTACAAGTTTTAACATATTATTTGTTTAATAAGTGATTTTTGTTCTTCTGTTAAGTTAGTCGGTACAGTGATATTAATATTTAATAACAATCTTCCTCTCATATTTGAATTTGATATATGGGGCATTCCGTATCCTTGTACAGCCAATGTTTGGCCATGTTGTGTACCGGGAGCAATACCAATTTCTAATGTTTTATTATCTAGTGTTTCAAAATTTATAATTTTACCTATCATTGCATCTAAACAACTGACAGATAACGTTCTAATAAGATCGTCGCCTTGCCGTTGATATATAGCGTGTGGTAATACATGAATTCCTAAATGTATGTCACCCCTCGGCATATTGCTGATGCTATCATCTCCCATACCTGCCAGACGCAATGTCGTACCGTCAGTAACACCTGGGGGAATTTTTACCTGTAGAACTTGTTCTCTACCTGATGGTAATTGAATTGTTGCCAACATATCTTTACCATGAAATGCTTCTTCTAATAGTATTTGTGTTTGTAAATTCAAAGTTCTATTTTTAATAGGTTGTGGACGTCTTCCAAATATATCACCAAATGGATGTCCGCCAAACATATGTCCAAACATTTCTTCAAATCCCTGAGGAGCACCACCTTGATGATGATGAAAGCCGTGTGGCATTGGATTATCATATTGTTGACGCTTTCCTTCGTCACTCAATGTTCGATATGCTTCTTCAATTTGTTGGAATTTGGCAGTATCACCGCCTTTATCCGGATGATGTTGTCCTGCTAGTTTTCGATATGCCCGTTTAATTTCTTCCGGGTTGGCGTTTCGATTGACGCCTAATGTTGAGTAATGATCCATAGTTATGTCCCTAATAGAAAAAAGGTATAGTAGATTATACTATACCTTTTAGGTGATGTCAAGAGTTTTTTATTTCTTAACTGGAACCGCAGTACCTTCTAACTTTTTATGTACTTTGATTTTTTTACACACTTGGACTGGTTTCCCAGCCTTCATTACAGGCTTGCCGGCCTTGTCTAATTTATCTTTACATACTTCTTTTGTTTCGGCTTCTGCATAGGCTATGCTTGTAGTGGCCATAAGGCATACTGAATAGATTCCGACAATATATAATGCTGCAAATAGTTTTTTCATTTTAATGTTCCTTTATAACATTGGTTGTTGTGGTTGTACCGGTGCTGGTTTTCCACCAAATCCTGTAACGACTGTTGGGGATCCACTCGCTCCCGCTCCAAACCCTGAACCGCCACCAAAGCCTGTTGATGCTGGTGCTGGTGAACCAAAACCGCCGGAGTTGCCGAAGCCTCCTGCTGCCGGAGCGCCAAATGCTGTTGAGCCGCCTGCTGGTGAATTGAATCCGCCATTGTTTGATCCTCCTACAGTAACTGTATTTTGTGCGCCTGGTGGAACATAAGTTGTTCCTAATCCTGCACCGCCTAATCCGCCATTATTAGCGCCATTTAATTTTTCTTGTGTACGACCGTGTGCAGCAATACCAAGTACAGCGCCCATAGCAATGTGGAACAATCCTGCTCCTTGCAGTGTTAATGGTTGCCATTGTGAATTAACTGCGCCATGGCTAAGACTTTGTAATAGACTCCATAATACTGGAAATACTACCATGTCCATTGTACAGATTAGCATATACATCCAACCCATCATTGGACGCCATTTGCTGTTCATCCAATCTTCTTTTTTCTTCTCGCTTGCGCTGATCTTTTCTTCTTGTTCGTCTGCCATGGGTTGCTCCGTTAAGTGTACTGATATTTATCCATTTTACCTGCCAAATAATAGTTGCCAAGCCAGTAATATAATTGGTACAATGGCAGATGCGCCTGCAATAAACAATAATATATTCATTACAAAACTACCCATTGCTTCTCTATCCTTTTGTCTGCGTTCTTCTTCTTTTCTTTCCAACTCATCACGTTCTTTTTTCAATCGTGTGCGGGCTTCGAGCATTTCAAAGTACACATCAGCATTACCAGTCATAATTAGCATATCTTTTAAATAGCGTTCGTCTTCACGTAACTTTTTTGATGCCCAGGCAATTTCCAGTGCTTCTGCGGCAATTTTACTGTCGCTTTTTTTAATACTTTCTATTTTCTTTTGTGTGCTAGCCACGTGAACTTGATCAGCCATATGGAAGAATTTACTGAAATCCCCCATTAGACTGTTTATATCTTTGCCCAAAGCAATGGCACCCTTGATACCTGCTACAGTGGCTTGTGCTCCAGCGTAGATAGTTAACGGATCCATTATTAGCCCCGACTATTTGGCCAATAGGGTACTAAAGACCATTTACATATTTTAAAACAACTACCGTTTTTACCTTCAACAAACTCGTTTATGCCGTAGGTAACTGGCTTGCCATCAACCGGGCAACGTTGTTCGCAGACTTTATCTAATTTCTGCCAGTGTTGATAATTTTGAGGATCTGTGGAGGATGTGAGAATTAATCCCGCCAATGTGGATGCCATGATTCCAGGTTTAAATATCCACATTAGTCTGCTCCATAATAGTGTACTATTATTTAAAGGAGCAGACTATGAAGTTAAGTAGGTGTTTAAGTTAAAAGAAAAGCCAGTAGCCCTGTGCCATTAGTATTAAACCTAATGCACCAACGCCGAGACTTGCTTTATACATTTTATTGTTAACTGCTAAAATACTTGCTGATAGCAGTACAATAGCAAGTTGGAATAACATACCCGAGAATGTTAACCAAGGACCGTGTAATCTTGCTTCTTCACGAGCGGCTTCTTGTGCCTTGGCTTTCTCAAGAAGTTCTTTCTTACCTTCGCCTTTTTCGGGATCGCTTTCGTAACGAGCAATCTTGGCTTCTAGTTTAGCAATACGCTCTTTATCTTTACCTTGTTTAGCATCTTCTAATTGCCCTTCAGCAATGGTTTGCTTAATACTTTTAGATTGATAAAAGCCATAAGTATTAGATGCTTTAAGTAAATTAGTTTGTGCTGTGCTACTAAAGTTATTAGCAAGGTAAGTGTTCCCCGCTAAAAATAATGCCATAAAGACAATAACCAATCCGGCTTTGTCTTTGATCTGTGCTTCACGTTCTGAACGTGATAACGGTTTAACTTCTACTTTTTCGTCTGCCATAATAAATCCTCTTTTAAAATTTTAATTATCTTACCCAGTACCAAATGATGCTTGTATTTTGTGCTCCTTCTTCATCACTCATCCACGGTGCTGGATCAAAGCCACCACCTGGATTGCTGATCAATGTGCCCCACCATCCACCACGGAATCCGTCAGTAGTCAACCAACCATAGTTGATACCAATGCCTATCCAAGGCATACGTGCTTCCATACTTTCACTCTGATAGTTCCAAGTACCCCAGTGTGCTAATTCTGTAATGTTCTTGCGCCAACCTTCTGTGCCTAAATCTGGATCACCTAAACTAACTTCTTCAAGAGTTTGTGTAAATGAGTATGCTTCGTTAGCAGTCCACGCACCACCGCGTGTTCCGTGTTCACGAGCAGTGATCATAAAATCAAATCCTGACTCTGCACGTTTAATCTTGTTGGCCCATGATAAAATACTGTAGTTCTGCTCAGTAGTTCTAGTGTCGTATTGGGCTAGTTGACTAGGACAGGCTGTAGCATTGCGACTAAACACCTGTTCTTCTGTCCAATCACAGTAAGTATTCTGTACAACTAATGTCCATCCACCACCTAGTGTAGTCATATCACAGTAGACAGCAAACGGATTACCATCGTTAATTGCATCGTTCTGTATCCAGTATACGCCATCTTCACTGTCTGGATAGTCTTGTTTAATTTGCCAAGCACTAGTGCTGTATTCTTCTCTAGTCTTGCCAGTGTGTACACCCATTGCTAAATTACGTGCTTTAAGTTCTGCTTTCTCTCTTGCTAGGATAGCCGCTTCAGTTGTGCGTAGTTGAGCAGTCAATTCTGAACGCTCTGCAATAGTCAGCGTGTCGTAATAGTTTAATATAGTTTCTTGATTCACAATTTCTTCCTCATTTTCGGCAACTCTCTCTTGATTCACAATTTCTTCCGTTATTGTTGCACTGTGCTCGTCAAGCGGTGTTGATATTAACCGTCCGTTTGGAGTTCTTACCCAAGTGAAATTGCTTGTATATTCCTTACCATTCCATACAGATACAACCATGTCACTCTTTCCTCTGATCAGATTTTTATTATGCGCCTAAAACGTGTAATGCATGTTGGTAGTGTTTAATGCGATCTTCTAATCCAATATAACCACCATTGATTTTTCTGGTCATTGTTTTAATATCACCTGCGTCTGCTTCGTTGTTTAGATTATTACTTTCCCAAAACCAACAAGCACTTTGTACAGCGCCTTCAAATGTGGCCAGGTATTCTGGAATATCTTCTACAGGTGTTTCGATACTTTCGGCAAAACGTGTATAGTTGTCCTTACCTGTCAATTGAATTAGTCCACGGCCACAATACTTGTAGCCATCCCCGCTGTGTTCGTCGCCGTTGCCCATGCGACTTGCATAAACACGATTAGCAATCATTTCTTGCTTGCCTGCATATGCCGCGGCAATATCGTCACTGGGGAAATACTTAGGAAATACCTTGCGTAATGTTACAGCACGATAATTCAAGTTTTCTTTTAAGAATACAAACCCGCCACTTTCGTGAGCACATTGAGCCAGGAACGCCGCTACTCTGTTAGGAGTATTAATATCATAATCAGGCAACGCTTGTTCTAATGCGTGATACCAGTGATCAAGGTAATGATTACCTGGAAGTAATTGTGCTAATTGTTCTTGTGATAAAATAAAGTCTGACATTATTCCCCCTTGCGAAATACAGCAATAACTTTCGCTTGAATATTTTTAGCAAATTCAGGTTGTGGAAAGTTCCATCCTATAAATGCTCCTAATGCTAACCAAAATAATGTTTCTAACATACGATCTCCCTTATTTTATATTTTCAAATATTTCTTTTTGTTTATTATACCAAGTCATCCATGCTTCATTCTTAATCACACATTCGTGATATAATGTATAGTTGACAGTAACTGTTTTTGTAAAATCAATAATACTTATGTGTTCACCCTCGATGGTTTTTAGTGGTGGACATTTTTCCATTAATATATCTGGTGCAACAGGAAATTTGGCTACTACAGGCACAGTTGTAGAACATGCTGTAAGAAATAACGCCAAACAAATTATTATTAATTTTTTCATTTATGCCTTTTTCTCTATCGCAATAAATTCTGTACTTACCCAACCTTGCTTATTGCCTTTAACTAACGCATATCCATCTTCTATTTTTAAAATTTCTAATCGAGTCCCGGGCGCTAATTTTTCTATTTTTGTATCTTTACTATTTTTAGTTGGTCTGATGTTGGCCCATGTTGTTACCTTAGCCATTGTTTTTTCTACAGATTCTGCCTGTGGTGTTGTTTTTACTTCAGGTGCAGCAGGTGTAACTTCGGGTTCTTTAGGAATTTCAATGGGTTGATTTAGTGCAGCAGCATTATGTGTTTTAATAATAATGCTAGGTATCGGGCAATTTTCTATAAACTTAACTACTTCTTTGTCTTTAACAACTTCGCGGTCTATATAGTTAGTAATAGTTTTGCCACGCTCGTGAACTACTTTAGTTTTCTCAACAACCTCAGTGACGATTTCTACATTTACTTCTTGACTTTTTGCCTCTGCTATGGCTACCTTTTCTTCCATTTCTTTAACTTTGGCTTGCCATTTTGCTTCATTAGCAATACTGCCTTCCATCCATATACCTAATAATAATGCTACAATGCCACCGTATTGTAATGGAATTCTATACGTACCGACAAAAGGAATACGTTTTAAAACTAGTGCAGCAAATACTGCAATTAGACCACATATGGTTAAAAAATGCCAAAATACGTCAGGTAAAAACGACAGCAGCCACATGATTTGCCACATATTTTACCACCTGTCTTTTTCTATAACTACGGCTCTATTGCCGTTCCTGATTAAAAATTGTTTACCAATTTTATTGATTTCGTAATTGCCCATATACTTGGTTAAGAAGAACATTTGACTTTGGCTACTTTCATCTAAGGAAAGTGGTCCAGGTACTGTTTTCTTAACATCTTCATAGTCACCAATGGCAATGAATTTAGCGGAAATATCGCCAGCATATGGTTTACTGAAAATTAGATTATTATCAGATTCTAATGCAACATCGACAATACCTTGATCAAAGAATTCTCTAACATCGGTATTTTTAATTTCCATCACTTTACGCTCATAATCTTCTTTGGTCATTGGGATCGCCTCTGTTATATTTTCTTCATTAAATTCAAGACTGCTTGGTGCTTTTTGGTAGCGGAATTTCCATTCACTACATTTGCACAATTGTCCAACGCCGCCGAGTAATTCTTTTAGTTGTGATTTTAATTCAGGTGTTCTTTGTATTTCAACAAATACTTGATATTGTCCGTCATGTTCTTCACCTGCACTCATATCAGCATCAAGGATAAAATCGTAACCTTTTTCAATAAACTCCATCATATCAATAGCAGGATTTTTTTCACGTACATGAAATCCTAATACTATTACATCTTTATCTTCACCCATTTTGCTTTTATATTGATCAACGGTGAATAAGTCTGACACATAGTTCTCAAGGTCGCCGGAACGTAGCCCTTCATTAAGTTGTGGCATCTGCTGGAGCCTCCATTGGTTCTTCTTGTGCAACATTTTCAAGTTGTGCATCTTGTTCGCTATACTTCATTAGTTCTGCCATTCTGTTATTTTCTTTATTTTCTTTGCCAACATAAACGTCTTGCATTAATTTCTTAGGCATTGTAATTGTCACTGTCCAAATAGGATGTGCATCAATCTTACCCTTCTTAGTACCTGGGCGGAAATCACCTGGCTCTTTGATCTTGCGTGGAACCATAATTTCATCTTTGGTATAAACTACTTGACAACCGTAGTCGCTTAGTCTCTTACCACCTTCTGGGTCGGGCATATTCTTACGATCCCACATTAGCTTACAAGTTACTGCATAGCGATTGACATCGGGTCCAGCAACAATTTCGCCGTCTTCCCAGTTTTTAAAGACATAGATGTCTAACTCATCGAGTACTCTTTCAAAGTCTTTTAGTACTTTAAATGCAGAGTTATTCTCGCTAAGTGTTTGTAAATTTTTAATAACATCGATTATATCGTGCATAGTTTTTCTCTTTATGAAATATTTAGCTAAAAGATACCAGGGATCCGTTTTTGGCCTGTTTCAGGACTGATTTTAACTTTGTTCTTAAATACTTTGCAGGTTGATTCACTTTGATCAGGAGGTAAATTTGCCTAGAACCAGAAGAAAAGAGCGGGATTTCCAAGCGGATCCCCGATTCCAAGAGCGAGTTAGCAATAACTTAATTCCTATTAAGCCTTACTTAAAAAAGAAGCGCGAAGTCAATATAGTTCCACGGAACTTGAGCCAGGAAACTTATTTAGAGCTACTCAAAAATCCCAAAAAGTATATTATATTCGCTATCGGTCCTGCCGGTACGGGTAAGACTATGCTTGCGGTACAAATGGCCATTAAATTATTCAAAGAGGGGGTGATTAGTAAAATCATTGTAACAAGGCCGGCTGTTAGTGTTGATGAGGAACATGGTTTCTTACCGGGGGACTTGAATGCCAAGATGGCTCCCTGGACCAGACCGATATTTGATGTATTCGAAGAATACTATCATCCAAAGGAAATTGCAGAAATGCTGGAAGATGGTGCGATTGAAATTAGTCCACTAGCTTATATGCGTGGACGCACTTTTAAAAATGCATTCGTTATCGCTGACGAAATGCAGAATGCCACACCGTCACAGATGAAGATGTTATTAACCAGAATAGGAGATAATTCTAGAATGGTAGTTACAGGAGACTTAAATCAGGCTGACCGACCACGGGAAAACGGTTTGCTAGAATTTTGCGAATTATACGGCCGAGGAGGTGATTATCGTATGATCGGACTAGCAGAATTTGAGACTAAAGATGTCGAAAGACACCCTGTAGTTAAAGAAATTTTGAAGATTTATAACGAAGAGTAAAGACTCGTAGAGCGAGCAAACCGATCAACCTGCCCCTCGTTGCTCGCTCTATTTTTATTGCAGTCTTGCTAGTTTAATTAATGTAGATGCTAAATTAATTTCACTATCTGCACAGATAGTATGATCTACCAGACCTTGCTTAATGATGATAATGGCTTGATCCATTGTGTCATCTGATCCACCAAACAACTCAATATTATCGTACATCCAACGATAAATTTCTTCCATTTCTTCCGGACGAGCTTTTGCACAGACCAAAGTACGTGCTTCTCTAATCTTGCCCTTTTTAAACAACTCAACCATTTCTATTTTGTAGTCAGCTGTGCCTTCAATTGATCTAGGCGCAACAAGAGCATTATCTTGATTAACGTTTTGTTGAACAGTATTGATACACTTACGCAAGTCTGGATAAGTTGCTTTGACAAATGTGTCTAGAGTATCCAAGTCGAATTCAACTCCCTCTTCCACAAGTATGGTAGCGACACGAGCAGTGAACTCAGTAATATCAACTCGTTCGATATGAAAACCTTGGCATCTGCTGTGCAAAGCTGGTATAATTCTGTTGGGATAGTTACAAGTAAGTATAAACCTAGCAGTAGTGTGATACTCTTCCATAACCCCACGTAAAGCCGCTTGAGCGTTGGGTGACAAGTAATCTGCTTCATCTAATAGTACTACCTTAAAATCTCCAAACGGAATCATTTGGACAAAGTTAACGATCTTGTCACGAACGTCTTCAACAGAGTTTGTACGTGATGCGTTAATTTCTAACAAGTCTAGCGGATTAACATCTAGCTCGTTAAATAAAATCTTTGCAAGCGTTGTTTTACCAATACCTGCGTTACCACTAAACAACAAGTGTGGAATAGTGCCTTGTTTAATCCACGACTCTACTTGTTGTCGTTGATGAGCATCTCTAAATACGTAACCGTCAATCTTGCTCGGCCGATATTTTTCTACCCATAGTTCTTTCATACCAATTCCTCTACAACACCCAATACTTCTGCAACAATTAACAATGATCCTGCCACAGCAAATTCACCAAAGAATAATGTAGCACCTGCTAAAATTCTAAAACCGCTCTTAATCATACTAACACTTGTATGTGTAAAAAACTTTTTACTTGTCGGTACTGGCGCATCTAAAACACTTTTTGCTTTCTTAATGTCTTGTACTGCTTCTTCATGTGTGCTCATATTAACTCCTTATAAACTGTAAATTAATGTATGGAGATCCCATCCTACTAAAAGTGCCCAAAACATGGCCATGCCAATCCTGCCCCTATCATATTCTTCTTTGGCAA
>JAULBY010052171.1:0-11624 GCA_032358315.1 Ophiocytium majus
TCCGTATTATTGTCGATTGCAAAAAATGCAGAGGCTTTTGATTTCTTAACTATGTTTTCAAATAGCGTGTCCCCTTGTCCTTGTCTTTCAATTGTAAACCCTTCATTCACAATTCGCAATTCCGTACCACCTGAGCCGCTTCCAGTTGGAGCATCCCAAATCTCAACTTTATAATCAACATTTGCAACGGATGTAAATTCACCCCAATAAATCCTAGCCACGTTTTGAATCCCTTTCGTATTTTTTTACTGCCAAATATAAATCTCGCCCGTCAAATCTTGTTTCCATAGACATTGGGAAATTCCCGCCGCTCATAGGCATCAACATCCCTTTTAATTTATCCAACGGCGCAATAACCTCGGGGTTCGTTGAAGCGTTTGAGTACTCACCAACGAGGCCCAATGTCGGGCCGCTTACTATACCACCGTCGGCAAATGCTTTTGCGCCACCTATCTCGGTATTTCTAACAAGCGAAGCGGTAGCAACCAACGCTACACCCGCGGCGACTGCCAAGACTGGATTTAAGGTTGCAAACGCTGTATCTAGTGCTAATTTGGCAACTCCGTACGCTATCATTGCTTTTCCGTATGCTTCAATAAAGCCAGCGATTGAACTAAGTATTGTTTTAAAAGCCGCATCCATGAAAGATGATCCCGCGCTTATTGATTCGCCCAATGCTTGCCCAATTCCTTCAAATCCACCCTGAGCCATTGACGTAAATGCGCTATTAATTGAATCGTTAAATTTCTTTGTTATGTCATCAACTCCCGTTAACCCATTTTGTATTTTGCCTTGCAAGTCAACTATTTGCTTTTCGACCTCAGCTGTGTTTAAGTCGCCCGCATCTTTCATGGCTTGCAAAGTGCTTTTAGCTCTTTCAAGTTGAATCTGCAAAATTGCCATGTTGTATGCCTTTTCAGACATTAAACCTTTTTGAAAGTTTTGAGTTTGAATATTTTCAAGTTGCTGAAAATGATTATTGATATCATCAATTTCGCGCCTTTCAGATTCTTTAATATAACTCAATTTTTCTTGTGCAACCTTTTGAATTTCCTCATTTGCCTTTTTGCCGTCTTCAACTTCCTTTGCTTTTGCTAATTTCATTTTAGCATCAAAATCCGCTTTGTTTGCTAAGTGTTCAGCATCCAACGCCGCAATATTATTATTTAATGATTCAGCATTTTGCTCTTCTACATTTTTTAATGCCTCTTTTTGCAACAAATAAACTTCCTGAATGTTCAGTAATTTTTCTTTTGCATCAAATTCAATCTGTAATTTTTCAGCATCAGTTTTGGCAATACCCAAGGCGAGCGATTTCTCTGCATTTATT
Source organism: Ophiocytium majus (assembly GCA_032358315.1). Taxonomy (NCBI): domain Eukaryota; class Xanthophyceae; order Mischococcales; family Ophiocytiaceae; genus Ophiocytium; species Ophiocytium majus. Next base: position 1,331 of record JAULBY010052171.1, read on the forward strand.
TCGGCATCAATCAAAGCCTTTCGAGAATCTAAGTTATCCTCTTGCATTTTTAACGCTTTCTTAGCAGCATCACCTTGGTCTTTCTTTGCATCTTTTCCACCTTTGCCAGCGTCTGCAATATCCTTTTCGGTCTTTACTTTACTTTCGGCGGCGACTAAATCATCAACGGCGGCCGCTTGCCTTTGAATTACTTTCGTTAAGGCCTCGTCTGCTTTTGCTAAATCTCTCTTATTCCTAGCCCTTACCGAATCCAACTCCTCGCCACGCTTGCCACGTGCGAAATCAGTCATAGCCGAATTGTAATTTTTTAACGCCTTAGTTTCGTCTTCCGTCGCTTTTGCTTTTGCTTCACTAAATTTTTTGGCCGCATCCGCTATTTCTAAATTGAAACTTTCGGCAATTGCTTTCTTTTTTAATACATCAATATAATCATTTGTGCGCTGACTTAATATTGCCAAACTTTCGCTATTCTTAATATTAATATCAGAAGTCGCAACCCCTAATTCATTTAATTTTCGTAAAGCGACAGTACGCTCAGCGTCTGACTTATTTGTATTTTTTACAATGCCCAAATAAACAGCAAGTGTACGCCCATTGCTTTCGGCTTCTGTTGTATTCTTTATTAATTCATCTCGGTATTTTTTAGCGATTTCGGCTGCCTTCGCTTGTTTTTCGGATTGTTCCATAAACTTTGAAATCAACAACCCAATACCAACAACTGCTAAACCTATGCCCGTTGCTGCTAGCGCAACTTTAAAAGCATTCATAGCGCTTGCACTGGCGTACGTTGCAACTGCGAGTGCTTCCTCTTGCAACGCCTGAAACCCCGTTAAGGCCGCACTCTCTTCTTTTAATACGTTTTGAATCGCTTGTATTCCATTCATTACTGCAATAGCGCCCTGAACCTTAAGCATTGTTTTTTGTAGTTCCTCATTTTCAGAACCAAACAAGGCTGCAGCCCCTTGCGCAACTCCAAACGCCCCCGCAATTCCCTGAGCAGCCGAAACAACTGCATCCATTCGACGCGTATCGCTCGAAAAATATTTAATCTTATCACCAGCGTCCCCAACTTTATCTTTGATTTGACCAGCAGATTTGATAATCTTATTTGCCATGTCTTCAAATTCGGGACCAAGTGCTTGGACTTTAAGCGCCAAATTTTGAAGCTGAGCGACTGTTCTTTTTGTATTTGGTGAGTTGGCAATTCTTTGAAAATCTTTTTCAATAGATTCAACAACGGCTTGCATTTGGCTATCAATAGTTTTACCACTGGCACCGATAATCCTAACAGCATCTTTGAATCCTTTTTCGAGCTTATTTATGTCCGCTCCAATTACTATATTAATTTGTTTATCTGCCATTTTAATTTACATTAAAGCATATTGAATAATCTTGCATAATTCTAACTGTACCCTCTTCGCTTTCGGTTGTTTCGGTAAATGGAATTTGATCCAACAACTCAATCCCTAAAACCATTGAGCCGTTAATCGTAACGGGGGGATTCACAGCAAGCATAGCAACTCGAACCAACTTCGCAATACTAGTCGCATCCGTATAAGAATACCCCACAATATCCACCTGAACACGCGCATAGTTAGTTTTACTATGCCCACTCTTTGTGTTGTTCTGAGGTTCGCTAATTTGACGAAAACAAATTGCAGGAAACTGCGACGTTTGAGCGATTTCCATCGGTGTAATTCTATCTCCAACAACCGCCACTATTGAGCTGTTGGTAGACAATATTTTATAAGTTATTTCAGGCGCTTGCATTACGGCACTAATTTAGCGTATAAATCCTTCCGTTTCGCTACAAATTCGGCAATACTCTCTTCTTGGTCTGATTCCCAAGGGAAAACAATTAGATTTTGTGGCGACATTTTCGCATTCTTTTTGATATGTGGAGATAATAAAATAAACGCCGTCCACCTTGACCGCTCCCATTCTTGGCGATAAATACTAGTTTGAGCATTGCGCAACCCCGAAAGGCGTATCATGAAATATTCAGGACTTAACAACTCCCAATCATTTGGCATGATACCCATTTCGCCAAACGCGGCTTCTTTAATTTCCTTCCAAGTTAAGGATTTTGCTTTGTGGTTTTGCTTACCTTTTGGGGCTTGGCTTCCCCCGTCGTTTTGAAAAAACCGCCAAAAACCTCCCAAAAATGCGCAACTATTGGGGTGAGTTGTTCAAATGATTCAATCGAATTGCCAAACTCTTCCGAATCCTTCCAAGGCAATACAACTCCTTCTTTTTTACAACCCGCCAAAATGCCATTAAAAGCAACTTCGCGATGTAATTGAAACATTCCTAAATTGCTTTTTAGTTTATCGCCCATCGCTTCAAAACTTTCACAATTCAAACTAATCATTGTTTTTTCAATTGCAGTCATTCCAAAAAATACAGGATATTCGATTTCGTTTATTAAAATTTTCATGTTACAAATATAAAACAAAAAAGGCTACCAAATAGGCAGCCCTTAATGTATGAAAAAACGAATCTGAATTATACGAATTTGCCGACAGTAACAGCGCCTGTAACTTGTAATTTTACAGAAAATGTTGCCACGTCGTTATCTGGTGCGCTCAAAGAAAATGAACTGAACAATACGTTCATAGTCAATTTCAAATCACCAACAATGCCAGAACCCATAACAACCACAACGGGTGTATTTGCAATTGCGCGCGCCAATAAGTCTTCCGGACTTTCTTGACCTGAGCCAACTGACCCGTCTTCTTCCATGATTCCGTCGCAAGTCATAGTTGCTGAGTGTAACCCCGCAATAAATTCCTTCCAACCAGCGCTATCTTTGTTAGACGCGTCAATCATGTCGTTAGTCATTTCGAAATCGTTAGTTCGCGCGTTGGCGAATTTTGTTTTTGTAGTAGTGCCGCCCGTGGTTGTCTCAATGAACATCCCTAATAGCGTGCCGTTTGTGTAACCAGTTGAAGCTGCCATATTTTTATATATTATTTATTTTCAGTTACAATTTTAGTGATTTTATCGCCTACTTGTGTTGCAATTTGCTGTTTGTACTTATCAAATGCGGGGCGAATGTATGGAACCGCTTTTATAAAACCCCTTTCTTGCCCGTCTTTCGTCTTTCTCATGGCCGTTCCATATTCGAAAATATGCGATAATTGACCGCCACCATCGACCCCGTAATTGGGTCCTATTAAAATTGTATTGGGGTATTTATTGTCGTTTCTTGTAATAAATCCATAAGCGTTTCTAAGCGTTTCATTTGGGGCGTTTGCGCGTACCTCTTTTACAAGGGGTAAAGCAACATCTAGTAAAACTCTTTGCACAACCCTATTGCGTGTAAGCGCCTTTCGTTTGCGCTCCATGGCCGCAACTACTTTGTCTATATTGTAAACTCTCATTATTGCGTTAATTGAGTTGTTACAAATAAATACATATCTCTTTGAATATTTGAAATTGTAATTACGTTATAATTTTGACCATCAAAAACAATCCTATCTGAAACCTTTAAATCGCAATAGCGAATCTTAAATAAAACTTGTTGTTTGTTTTCGCGCTGGTTTCCAAAAACACCTTCCGAACCACTTTCGAGCGCGTCGTATTTAGCCCACTCATCGGACAATTTTGACCATGTTTTTACTTTTTCCCCCGTTGTTGTATTCTGGGTAAAAGTAAAACGCCAAATTTCAATCGGTGTATCAAATCTTCCTGCATCCATTTAAACGAAATTAATTGCGCGATATTGGTCTAAAATATATTCAGTTCCTTTTGGAATGTCGTCAACAATTGTACCCACGATAATATTTGAACGATTTTCATAAAATTGTCCAATGATTAATAAACAAGCTAACTTTATATCAGCAGGAAACTCAGTCGGTTCGAATCCTTCCAAAACCTCAATAACAAATCGTTCACGCGCATCGGTTAAACTAATCGGAGCGCTATTAACTAGCAACGAATAACAAAACTGGCTTTGTGAATTTGCAGCATTGTTGACAATATCCAACGTTTGAGCCGTTTGGGTATCGTCGATATATTTTGCCGTTACTAAGCTAATAACACGGGACGGGACAAATAAGTAATTACCAACAGGGATAGCATTGCCCAAAAACGGCGATATAGCCGCATTTGAGCCCTCTAAATAGTCGAATGAATACTTTGAGTTAGCTTTAACAACCGAGTAGCCTAGATAGTTTGAAACTTGTGCAATTGCATTTGTAATTAGCATCGAAATCAAATCGTCTTCACGCGTATGGGTAACGCGCAACCATGCTTTCGCTTCTGAAAGTGAAAGGTAGTCCGTGTCGGGATTTGATTGCGATATTAATTTACGTCCAATTAACATTTTTTAAAGTGCTTCTGCGCCTTCTGGAGAGATTAAATCCGCGTTTACGTATTCAGCATGCCCGTTTTTGACAATTTTATCCGCTAACTCAGATTCAATTGCAGCAACGCTACCACTAAAATAAGACAATCCATAAGTTCCGATAGGGGTAATTATGAATTTAATCAACTTTGTAGAAGCCAAACTATCGATATTTTCGTTTTTTTTGCCCATAAATTTAGTGGGCGGATAAGCGACGAAGCTACACCGCCCTATTGATTACGTTGTAAGTAAATCAACAATAGCACCAAAGGCAGCAGGTTGTTTAACCGCAATACCGATATGCTGATTTAAAACTACACGAGTTTTGTTTCCGATAGCTTGTGAATATGGATCAACTACCAATTCAACTCCACCGAACTGACCGATAACAAGGTTTTCCCAATCTCCGTAAATCATCGCAGAACACACCCCGCTTGCAGAACCTTTTGTCAAGTTACTAGGAACGTTAGTTGTGCTAAATACTGGCTTCCCGTCGATTTGGTCTGACATGCCATTGAAGTATGCCATATAAGACATAATCATTGCGCCTGAACCACTAGAGATTTCAGTTTGCTTTAATTTAGCAACCAATTTAGGATTGATTAAGAATTTACCATTGATTCCCGCGTTTGCGTTTTCAACAGCAGCAACCAATTCAAGAACTTTCGCCAAAGTTGGCACCGCTCCGTTGGTTCCCATTGCAACTGAATTGATTCCAGAAGTTCCTAACAAGCCCAATGGCTGGTTACTAGCGCCTGAACCATTAATTGCGGCTCTTTCGATTTCAACCGACAATGCTTTAATGAAGCTATTGATAATTTCTTGTTCAATTGATTGATTGTTTTGCAACAATAATTGTTTAGAAATATCACTGAATGCGCTCAAACGAGATGGGCGCAATTGACGTGCAGCCGTTACAGGATCACCAGAAGCTGCATCAGCAGTTTCCGCAGCCCACGCCACAGTTGCAGCAGAACTAAACCCAGTCAAATCAACGTTTGCAGCAAGTCCAGTCAATTTGGTAACACCTAATTGATCTAAAACAGTTTTTGCATACAAAGCGTCAAAGAAGCCAACTTTTTCCAGTGGAATAAAGTTCCCGCCCGCAGTTGCAGAACCCGCTGACATTGTACGAGCTTCACGAACTTTGAAATTCATAATGTCATTTGACAAATAAATCCCTTGTGGAGTGATACCCATTGCGCGAGCTTCTTTTGCAGACTCTTCGACCATTTCTTTTTCAATTCCTGAAATGCTGTTAGTGCCAGCCTCTGAAATTAATTTAGAAAAAGAGAATTGTCTTTTTTCTTTGTCTTCTGATTTTGAAGCCTCAGCGCCGTAATTGAAAGAACCGTTTGCACGTTTTTCCAATACTGCCAATGCTGCGATTTCGCCATTAATAGCGTTTAATCTCTCTTCGATTTCAACTACGCGAGCTCGCTCGGTGTCGTTAAATCCACGCTTTTCAGTGGTTAATGCTGCTTGAACTGTATCAAGCTCAGCAACTAAACCAGAGCGTTCTTCTAATAATTGAACTTTATTCATTTTTTTAGTTGTATTAATTTGCACAAATCTAAACTATTTCGCATTTCTTGTTGTTGCAATTCTGTTACATTTATTTCAGGTGCAGCAAATTTGCTTCTTTCTTCTTTTAAAGATGCGCTGCGACTATCCGCTTCTGTATCTTCATAAGCGGGATAAGTAACGGGCGAAACGTCGTATAAAGTTTTGATTTTTGTAATAGTTCTCAAACCCATTTCACCATATTTTGCGCTATTACTCCAATTCACCTCTTCAATAGTAAACGCAAAAGAACTTTGAGTTACATCTTTGCGAATAATTGCACTTGCAACCGTTTTGTGCAATGGCGAATTAGCGTCAAAATCGTAATCGTATGCTAAATTTCCATTGTCATCGACAAATACGCGGCAAGTCCCTGAAAGTGTACGTCCTAAAACGCTGCACTCTTCATGGTTGTATAAGCAACGAATATCCAAATCCGTTGCAGCCAAAGCAGCATCAAACGCGCCTTTTGCTATTTTTTCCTCATACCAGCCCATATCGGTAACGGTATCTATAACAGCAGCAACGCCCCCAAACTTGTCAGGAAACTCGACGCCGTCAACCATGGCACGTTGTTCAATAGAACCAAGTTTGCGCCTTTCTATATTTACATTTTTCATATTTTTAATTATTACCGTTTGGATTATTGTTTGTCATCGAAGCGCTATTCAATTGATTGATTTTACCGCCTATCCATTCGCTCATTAATTCAGTTGGAATTAAATTGGCATTAACAAATTTTTGGTCTCCACCTTCGTATGCGTTTTGATCTTCAAAACCTCTCGCTTCATTTGGAGACATCCATCCATTGTTTATTCCTTTATTGTAAAATTCTGCACGATCTAAAGCAGTTGCACGTAATAAACTATTAAAATTAAATTTGAAATAGTAAACGCCTTTTTCCGATGGCTTGGTTATTAATTTTCGGCGTAGTTCCTCTTCATTTTTAATTGCGTAATTCGCTAAAGTATTACTATAAAATTCTTGATATTCCTGCTCAACTGTTGCTTTGCCGTTTACACCTGAAACAACCATTGAAATCGGAACTCCAAAAATGTTAGCAATTTCCTCAGCGCTCATTTTTTTGCTTAAAATGTATTGAGCTTCCTCGGGTGTCATTTGGATTCTTTCAACTCCAACACCACCTGGCACCGCCAATGAATTTGATTTATTGTCAATTACATTGTTTAAAGATGTTTTTAAATTACCAAGTTGTTCATTGTTTAAATTTCCAGTTGTTTTAATAAAAAACTTTAATACCCCGTTTTTGTACGAACTAGACTGCCCTGCAGTTGCCGCCAACGACACGCCCATAGTTTCACGGTGATATACAATTGGACTATAACCAAATAAAGGCGTTTCTAAACATTTGCCTTTAAAATGAATTATGTCATAAGATTCAACGTAATAGCTTTTATCGTTGTTAGTAATTTGATAGCGTAAAATTCCATCTTGAATAACTGGCTTCACATTTTCAGTAATCAATGGCATCAATGCAATTGGTTTGAAATTGTTATCCCTAACTATTTGAGAATATCCGTTACCTTTCAAAACTTGACACATAACCATCCATTCAACCCATTGTGATTTGGTTTGGAATGTATTGGGTTCATCAATCAAAATTGCGATTGGATGTTTTGGTTCGGCTTTTTTTACCCCGTCAATATCTGAATAAACTTTGACATTTAAATTAACAATACCATTTGAAATAATATCAACACACTTTTTAACCGCTGCGATTGATATGGCTGTTTTTTGGGTTACCGTCTGGCCGCTTTGTGAAGTAGTTCCAAAAATATTGCCCAATGAATCTAAAAACCACTGATAGGAATTAGGCACCTGAGTGCTACTTCTTTTCTCTCTTTTAAAAAAATCTATCAATGCCATTCATGCAAAATTATAAACTTACTTACTTTTTTTTGTTACAATTTTGTTTCCGCTCATAAATCTGCTTATCGTCGCACGGAATACCGTCGGATTTTTAAACATTCTTTTTCCGAATTTTTCGACGTGGATTCGTTCAACTTCCTCATAGGCCAAATAATAAAATTTGAACTTAGGTAAGTTTTCGTAATACAGCTCGAAAAATTCTCTATGGGTCATAAATCGTAAACAAAAAATTCTTGTGGGACTTCTTTATCCATGTTCTCTTCAATCCAAGTTCCAATAGCCATAACTTTTGAAACTGGTCCATCGACTTTATCGTTGCTACTTTGCTTATCGATTTTGATATTACCAGCAGCGTCCTGAACGATTAAGATATTTGCCATCATCCAACGACACACGGGGTTGTTATCGTGCTTAAATTCTTTGCCCGTGATAAGTCTTTCGAGTTCTTTTGTACCTTTTGACATCGAAATAAAACCTTGTCTGTATTTGTACATTTTAAAACCATCATCTTGCAACTGAATAACTAACTGCGAAGAGTTGTATGGATCAAAAGCAATGTCCTTAGGTGAGCCGTACAATAACGCTAAATCATTTATTTTTGAACGTATGTAATCATAATCGGTAACGTTGCCAGGGGTCGCAATAATATTGCCACGCAATACCCATTCTCGGATTGATTCCCCTGACTGGTCATTTCGTTTATTTAAAGAATCTTCAGGAATAAAATAAAACGTTTTGCAATATTTGGTTTCAGGAAAATATAACGAATACGCGCAAAAATCTGATACCGTTGCCAAATCTAAACCGCCATAACATTCCCCAATTGCCAAATTCTCATCCGTTCCGCAAGCATTCCAAAGGTCATCGCTTACCCAAGTTGTTGCTGAATCCGTCCAAACATTTAACAACTTGGTTTTAAATTCAACTTCCTTATGTGGCATCTCTTTTGCCTCAGATAATCCCTCTTCGAGTATTCGCGGATTTACACTTACTCCCCAATTTGGATTTGCTTTTTGCCAGTTCTTAGGATCTTGCCAGTTATCATCTTTGTCAAGTGTGTAGATAATTGCAAAAAGCGCATCGTCTTTTATACTAGAATCCAGAACCTTTGCGCAATATTTTCTATGTCGATAGCACGGGCTTTCTTTATTGAAGCCCGCCGTTGTGATTGTAAACAATAAGGGCTGCGCCCTTGCGCCCATTGAGTTTCGCATAACGTTATACATCTCGTCTGACAAATGCGCGTGATATTCATCTATGCAGCAAAAATGCGCGTTTAATCCGTCCTGTTTTTTTGGATTCCACTCGAGCGGCTTAAAGATTGAATTTTCTTTTGAAACGTAACGGTTATGAATTGAATTTGCGGATTTTAAATGGCCAGCAAATATTTTATTTTTTGTAACCATTCGATACGCTTCCCCAAAAACCATCATGGCTTGATCGAGCTTTGTAGCAGCCGAATAAATTTGAGCGCCTTCTTCTCCGTCCGCAATTAGTCCAAACAACATAATCGCAGCCGCAAATGTTGATTTTCCATTTTTACGAGGGAGTTCAACATAGGCACGGGTATAGCGCCGCGTCCCGTTTAGTTTTAAAAATCCGAAAATATTGGCCACAATAAAATGCTGCCAAGGTTCAAGAATAAAATTTTCGCCCGCTTTTTCACCGACAGTATGCGTTAAATTTTCAATCAACTTAGCGCAATACAAATAATGCTGCTCCGAGAATTTAATATCTTCACGCTCCAAGTCAGAATTGAATCGAATACAAGCGTTTTTTACATACTCACACGCCAATATGCGACCAGTGAGCACATCGGAAATATACTTCGTTACTATTTCCAAAATAGTTTAGATTAATTTTTTGAGATAAAGTAATCCTTTGCGATTGTCGCCTTTGCTGAGTTCATGTAAAACCTTGGCGTTTCGCTCGGCTTCCCGTTTTCATCGCACAAAATTCCATCCAATTTTACAGCATAAGCCAAACCAACTTGTTCAACTTCATAAGGCAATTGATTTCTTTCAACTGGCTTTGCCGCGTTTTCAATATTTTTATTTTTCATAAAACAAAGATAATTAATTATCCTAACTTTTCGCGATTAGTCAATAAATCAAACATTGGAGTTTCAATTTCCTTATTAGCTCCAAGTGATTTGCGTACGATTGGAGTGAATCCGAACAACTTTGCTATGTCCATAGCAGATTTCAAAGATTGCTTTCGAATTGTGTACCATGGATTAATCATTAAGTATCCAGACGGAGCAGGAATACACTCACTTTGCGCGTTGCATTGCTCACTAGCTTCCTCGTATGTGGCCATTTCAACAGCATAACTCTGAATTAATTTTTCATCAATGTCATGGTATTGTTTCAGTTTCTTTAATTGCTTAATCGTATTTGAAAAAATAGATTTTGCGCGATCATTCATTACTTCCATAAGGCAAATATAGCCAAATACCCCCTATTTGTTTGACATCGTGGGTGTATAAAAAGT
>JAULBY010052182.1:0-11621 GCA_032358315.1 Ophiocytium majus
AGACTATATGCTGGTGTCCCTGGCGCCACAGTATCAATAAGTGATGCAGGTGGCAAGATTGCATATTGGGACACTACAAACACACGCTGGAGTTACATCTTTGATAACTCGGCGGTATAAGGAACAAACAAATGCCAATGAAATCAGTTAGAACGCCTTTTGCCAATATGAGTTTTAGTCCCGATGTGCCGGCAACGGCCTTGGGACCAACCGAATACAACGCAGGCCTTAACGTGGAAACAGATGTGCGTGGAGTACGTAGTGTCAATGGATCACAACAGATATTATCAACAGTTCCCGGAACTGCAACATTTGTCACCGGAGGTTTTAGACTAGGTGGTGAGTTTTGGTTCATAGTTGCTACTACTGCCGAAGGTGCAACACCTGGCAAATGGTATGCAAGTAATGGTGTAATTGATTGGTATGACATTACTCCTACAGATGCTGGATTTGATTCTAGCGGATATGCACAAAATACAAACGTTACAGAAGCCTGGAACGGCACAGTATTGTTTTTAAATGATGAACACAATCCACCATTCTTTTTGCCCGATGCAGAAGATGCTGTGCTAGTGTCTTATAGTAATCAAGTGCCATTGGATATTACTGATATACAACCAGATACAGTAGATACAAAAATAGTGTCGTTTGATGATATTGCTCCATTAGATCCACCATTTGCAGTAGGTGCGTTTGTTCAACTTGCTAACGTAAGTCCAAGATATTATAACGGAACTTGGTTAGTAACGGCCTGCACAACTAGTAGTGTTACTATTGTTTGTAATGTTACTGATGCATATGGCACAGGTGGAACCGTTGCTCCAGCATACACATGGAACTATAATCCTGATTGGAGCGGAGTATATGCCAAGTTCATGCGATTATATAACACTCCCAACGTGGGATCAATACTGGTTGCTGGTAATTTAACTGCCACCAACGCCGTTACAGATGCTATTGAATTATATCCAGTAACTGTGCAATGGAGTCAAGCATTTGGTCTTAACCAAGCACCCACAACCTGGACACCCACTGTTACTAACGTGGCCAACCAACTTGAAGTTCCCCTACGTGGACCAGCCCTGGATGCTTTTCCTTGTAATGGACAATTCTTCTTGTGTAGTTATTGGGACACTGTTGTGTTCTCACCAATTAACTATTCAACAACATCAGCACCTATCTTAGGTGTGCGTCAGTTTAATCAAGGTCGCGGATTACTATCAAGTAACTGTTGGGCTAACACAGACAAATTAGTATATGGTATTGATGCACGTGACATATGGGTATTTGATGGATCAGACTTTAAAGGCCTAGGCAATCAACGTGTTAGAAATTGGTTGTTTGATCAATTAGATCCACAATATTATGATCGTGTGTTTATGGAAACAAACACACAAAAATATCAAATTGAAATTTACTATCCAGATGCAGATGCCGTTGATGGTGTACCAAATAAGATGTTGGCATATCGTTATGACATAGATTGCTTCAATGCACCACGTAACATTCTTGCCGCAACATTTGCATGTGAAAGTCCTGTGTGGAACAGCAATGTACCAGACCTAAGCACACGTTGTGTTGTATATGCACGAGGCCAAGGCAATGTGCAATTACTGCAAAAAGATCAAGGATTTGCCTTTTGTAGTATATCTAGCAATACAGTTCCTATTGATAGTAGTTTCCGTAGAGATAATATTAAACTATCATCTGATTACAATAACCATGTCATGGTGCATCGTGTGTTGCCAGAAGTTGTTAATTTAGATAATCAAGGTATTCCCATGTATCCTAGTACTGGTAATGTTACAGTTACAATTGAAGGTGCATATAGTGTTGGTAGTGAACCAACTGCTAAAACTCCAGTAGAAGTCCAAATTGCAACTGATTATCCATGGGCACAGATTAATCAGAATGAATTTCGTGTTAACACATTAGAAATATCTAATAGTAGTAATGCCGACATTTGGATGTGTAATGCAGTTACATGGCAAGTAACACAAGTTGAGGATGATAGATAATGAGTCAGTTTCCAATAAACACAGAAGAAGGTTTATATGACGCAGTTAACTATTTGGCTTCGGGTCCTAGTGGTCTGGGTCAAAACTTTGAAGGCTTTAGTGCATACCTTCCTGCATATGTTAGACCCAAAGGTAAACAGCCTTGGAGTTTGCCAATTACCACAACATTAAATCCTAGTGTATATTTGAATATACCAATTAGCAATATTACTATTGTGGGCGGTAATCCCAGTAGACTAGTTACATTTACTTTTACAACACCACAAGCAACCGCACCATTTCAATATGGTGATGGATTAGAAGTATATGATGTAGTATCAACTGGCGGTGATGATCCATACAATTATGATGGTGGATATACTGTATACGAATGCACTACAACAGATGTTACTATTGTAACTAGTGTTCCGATAAATTGGAATACTTATGTTAGTGGTGGCTGGGTTGGCCGAGACTTTATGAATTTCTTTTTTAGCACAGATTGTAATGCTCGTGTTAGTGTTCAGAGTGCTACTACACAAGTATTCGTATCAGCACAGATAAATGCAGAATGGAATTATTACGGTAATATAAGTGCAGGTTCTTTTTATGATGTTATTGTTAGAATTAGTAGATTAAGAGGTTTTCCGTCGGATACTGCCGGTAGTAATGAATATTTGTTTGGTGATAGTGTTGTGGTTAGTGAAAGAACATTTAGCAAACCTTTGTTTAGTAGCAATGCCACCAGTAATTTAGAAGCAATATTTACTACAATTTTAGATGCTCCTGAATTTGGTTATTATTGGTATATTTTAGAATTGGAATTTGTAACTGGTGGAGGCTTGGGCACCGGCAACGATAATCAAAATACTATACTATCAGGAACTAAAGCCACGTCTGGAAGCATAGTAACTTATTCAGCAATAACTCCAACTACAGTAACTGGTTCAGGAAGTGGCGCAAGTCTTGATATTACTTTGCAGGCCAGCGCCAGTGGAGATTATGTTTATTATGATAGCACCGTTCCTGAAGGTAATACCACAATAGATATTGTAAGTAGTGGTAAAAGTTATAGGGTAGGAGATACATTAAAAATTCTTGGCACTGCTTTGGGTGGCGCAAGTCCTGCTAATGATTTACTATTAACAGTAAAATCTATCAATACCGGTAGTCCTTATGATATGACTGTTGGAAAAGTTACAACAGGCCTACGCAGTCTAACCGCACAGGTTATTAAACAATAAGTATATAATATGGCACAAACACTCGCACAAGCACAAGCCGCACAAGATGCAGCATTAAAGGCAAAAGCATCCGCACAGGCCGCTTATAATTCTGCTGTTGGTTCAGCAAAAACTGCTGCATTAAACAAGTTGATGTCTGCTAATGCCGCATATGTTTCTGCACAAACCGCAGTGGCCGCGGCCAGCCCAGCAGTTAAACCTGTAGCACCAACTCCTATGCCAGGAGTAGCAACAGACGCTCAATATCAAGCGGCATCGGCTGCTCAGGCTGCAGCACAACAAGCAGCCGCACAACAAGCAACGGCACAACAAGCAGCCGCACAAAAGGCTGCTCAGGTAGCCGCACAACAAGCAGCCGCACAAAAGGCTGCACAACAAGCACAAGCACAATTTGCGGCCCAGCAAGCAGCCGCAGAACAAGCCACACAACAAGCAGCCGCAGCCGCAGCCGCACAAAAGGCTGCACAACAAGCACAAGTTGAAGCACAGGCACAAGGTGTGGCACAGGCACAAAAACAAGCCGACGCTGCAGCCGCGGCTGCCGGTTATACTAATGCTGTTGATATGCAAGCCAAACAAGCAGTAGCGGCACAACAAAAAGCAGTTCAAGATGCGGCTTTAAAAAATCAATTGCAAGGGCAATTAGTGCAGGCCGCCCAAGGTGCCACAACACCTGATGCTGTTAATGCTATTTTAGACCAAGCCAAGACTGCTGGAATTACTCTTGATTCTGGATATGTTGATCGTGCAAATTCTATAGTTAATCAAAATGTTGTGGCACAACAACAAGCACAGGCTCAAGCAGAAGCACAAGCGCAACAACAAGCACAAATCCAAGCGCAACAACAGGCACAGGCACAAGCAGCCCAAGTAGCGGCTCAACAAGCGGCCGCCCAACAAGCGCAAGTTGAAGCACAACGCTTGGCTAATCAGCAGGCAAACCAACAAGCAGTCGCGCAGGCCGCGGCTCAAAAACAAGCAGAATATCAAGCGCAACAAGATGCATTACGAGCACAAGCGGCTCAACAAAATGCACCATTAATAGCAAAACAACAAGCAGCCGATGCAGCATTTTATGGTCAGACAGCACAACATATTGCTGATATGCAAGCACAGGCACAAGCAGATGCAGCCGCCACGGCTGCTGATCAACCTCGGTTGGAAGCATTAAGACAACAATCATTGGCACAGGCCGCACAAAATCGAGCCACGCAGGCTGCAAGTGATGCTGCATTTTATGGTTCTCTGGCACAACATCAGGCTGATGTTGCACCACGACCAGGAACATTGAGTGGAGTAAACTGGGGACTAGTTGCTGCTGTGGCATTGATAGCAGTTGGCATTTATGATCCAGAATTATTAGGCCTAGCCGATAGCGGACTATTAACAGAAGAAGCATTAATTGAAGCAGGTGTAGCACCAGAAGTAACTGCTGAAGCAATTACTATGGGCATTGAAGGCGGAACAATACCTTCGGTTGCTGCTCCAGAAATTGCTGGCACAATAGCAGAATCCATTGCACCTGAAGCATTGGCAACAGAAACATTAATTCCTGAAGCATTAGCACCTGAAGCATTGGCACCTGAAGCATTGGCACCTGAAGCATTGGCTCCTGAAGCATTGGCTCCGGAAGTTACAGGCCCGATAACACCAGAACTTGCACCATCAGGTCCCGGCGTTCCTCCAGGACAACCGCTTGTAGAATTAAACGCACAACAAACTGCTGAATTGATGCAAAACGTTGATCCTAATATGGTCAATAGTTTTCAACCAACTGCACCAGTTGAAATTGGTGGTAGTCCAGGTGCCGGTGGCGGAAGTGACTGGATTCAAAATGCTGAAGGTGCTTGGGTCAAACAAACTCCAATTAGTTTATTGGATTCAGTTCCTGTGTTAGATGAAGTTGTTGTAACTGCCAGCAAGTTGGGAATTACTCCAGAACAAGTCATGGCCCTAGGTGGCGCGGCTGCTGCAATAGCCGCATTGGGTAGCGGAGGTGGCGCAGGCGCTGCTCCATTGAGTCCTGTAACCCCAGTAGACATTCCACCAAGTCAACCAATACCAGAAGTTCAAGCCGAAACACCAGTTGCACCACCTGCTGCTCCACCAAGTGTCGTTCCTGAAGCGGTAGCACCTACTGTAACAGAAACACCAGTTACAACAGCACCACCTGTAACAGAAACTCCAATCGTTCCAACAGAACCTGTAGTTGTACCACCTGTAGCAGAAACCCCAATCGTTCCAACAGAACCTGTAGTTACACCTCCTGTTGTAGAACCTGTAGTTACACCTCCTGTTGTAGAACCTGTAGTTACACCACCTGTAGCAGAACCTGTAGTTCCATTAACTCCTGTAACAACACCACCACCTGCTCCAGTTCCTGAAGTTGTAGTTCCTCCCGAATACACAGGTCCCGGAATTGGTGAAGTGCCAAATCCTGCTGAAGTGCCAGTTACTGACCTAAGCAGACCAGCGTTACCAATGGGGCCAAGTCCATATGATTGGGTTGCTCCAGCAGCCGGTGGCGCTGCTGCAGGTGCTGTATTAGCAGGTGCATTAACACCAACAACAGGTGGCAAAGGCAAACCTAATTACGGTCCATTACCTCCAATTAATTGGGGATCAACTACAGCACCTACAACAGTGGGATTAAATCCTGGCTACTTAATGGGACGTACTCCAGCACAATTTGCTGGTGGTACACCTACACAAGCCACACACTATTGGGGACAACATCCTTATGTTACTGATCTAGCACATATCACGGATTATGATAATATTCCTAATGCACAACCTTGGGGCGCGGCCTATGCAGCAGGTGTTGGTCCAAATGCATTAAATTTACAAGAATTAATTGATCAAACACTGGGACGTGGAGCACAATTAAGTGCTTATCCAGGACCAGTAACAGGGCCTATAGCCCCCACAACAAAAGGTTAAATACACTATGACAATCGGAGAATACTTATGAGTTTCGGCAAAGGCGGTGGAACGACAGTTCAAACACCAGAATTAACACCAGAGCAACGATCACAGATCCAAGCACAAAACGAGTTCTTCACTGGAACCATTGCTCCGACATACAAACAGGCAGTTACCGGAGCCACTGATGTTTATAATCAAGCGGCACCAGGTTTAACACAAGCCGCACAAAATTTAGCAGGTACTGCTAACCAAGCACAAAACATTCTTGGCACAACTGGCGAATCAGCACTTAAAACTGGTATCAGTGGATTAGAAAATGTGTTTGGTGCTGACTACGAAAAGAATCAATTGGCAGCGGCCATGGCTCCTGCACAAGCACAGTATGCACAAAATTTACAAAACCAGGCTGCACAGTTTGGTGGTGCAGGACAATTAGGTAGCGCAAGACAGGCCTTGGCTGGAGCACAAACTGCTGGACAGGCACAGGCAGCACAAATGCAAGCCGGCGCACAAGTAGAAAATCAAATTGCACAACAGAGACTAGCCGCTGGACAAGCCTTAACAGGTGCAGGCCAAGGTGGTATTGGACAAGCACTTGGTGCCGCTGGTCAAGGAGTTACTGCTGCAATGACACCACAGCAGTTGTATAATCAATATGCGTCAGTTATATTCGGAACACCTTCATCTAGTTACAATCCTGACTTCCGAGGTACTATTGGTGGAACAACAAATTCAACTAATTATGGATTTGGCGTCGGTGGTGCAGGCGGTTCATCAAAATGGGGTTAAACAATGGCTTATGATATAATGGGTAATTATACCCCGGACTATGAAACTGATGAAGAGCGTAGGCTTCGTGAAGAACGAGAAGCCGCTGCTGCCACACCAGTAACACAAACAATAAAAACAAATCCTATCACTGGTGAGCAGGAAATGACCATTAAAGGAACGCCACGCGATTTAAGTGCGGCTAATCCTAAAACACCTACTGTTACTGGTCCAGTTAATCCTGCCCAAGTGTTTAATCGCATGGTGCAAGCCGAATCTGGTGGACAACAATATAATGCACAAGGTGGCATATTAACAAGTCCCGCAGGCGCACAAGGCCTAGCACAAGTTATGCCAGCAACTGCTGCAAAACCCGGATATGGCGTAACACCAGCAACTCCTGAAGAGATCGCAACACCTGAAGGTAATCGTGCTTTTGGTGAAAGATACTTTCAAGGCCTGTTAAAGCATTTTGGTGGTGATGTACAAAAAGCCACAGCGGCATATAATGCAGGTCCTGGCGCAGTTGGACGAAATGTTGCTGCTAATCAAGGACAATTAAATGTTGCACAATTACCACAAGAAACACAAGGTTATCTAGGTAAAGTATTGGGTGCAGTTGGTCAAGGCGTAAATGCTGTTATGCCCACTGCACAAGCAGGCACGTTGCCCGCAGGACAAACACAACTTCCAGCAACAATTACACAAACGCCAACAACAGTAGCACCTCCACCACAACCAGTTACTGGTCCAGTAACACCTGCACAAGTGGCAGCACCTCCACCTGCACCACCCACAGCACCTCCTAGTATATATGCACCACCTGTAATGGGTGGTCCTGGATTGACCATGCCTGGTATGGCTACCAATGTAGTTCCCGCATCAACCCAACCACAACAACAAGAATTTCAAAAGATACAAGATAATCCTGCAGAATTAATGAAGTATGCACAACGTGATGATGTTCCAGAATATTTAAAAACACGAGCACATGATCGTACATACGAGATGTTAAAGAATATTCGAGATGAAGAGCAAGCCAAAAAAGATGTGTTGAATGCTGTTCAAAATGATCCTATGCGTATTGCACGTGAAATGCGTAGCAAGGATGAAGGCGGCAATTGGTTCAAGGCCATATTGTTTAGTGCAATGGGTTTACAAGGACCTGCTACTGAAGAACGTGCTAAATTAGGTATTGGTAACAAATGGGAAGATTCTACACTTATTAGAGCCGATGGCACTGAAATTGGTGTACAATTAAAACGTCGCGCCGATGGCAGAATTCTTGATGGTGCATTTGCAGATGGAACACCAATGTCGCCAAAAGAAATTCAAGAAGCACAAGCCGGCACATTGAGTAAAGGTGTTCACGTTACTAAAACTGAAACTTATATTGATCCTGCAAGCGGTCAAGTTGTAACACATAGTATGTTAAGTAACGGCAAAGAACGTTTTACTATGGGTGGTAAACAATTGTCACCTGAATTTGATCGTAGTAAATTAATTCCTGAAAAACAATTTACTGAAGCCGAAAATCGTCGTATTGCTAATGCAATTACTACATTAAAACAAACAGTTCCTGCACCAACAGAACAACAAACATTACAAGCATTAATTGCTGCTCGTGTACCAAATCGTGCTATCGAAAGAGAGATGGGATATCCTCCAGGATCATTGGGTGCTGGTGCTGGACGTCAAGGTACTAATGTGCCACCTACTGCCGGTGCTGGTGCCACTACACCTAGTGCAACTTCGGTTAAAGTTGAAGGTACTACACCCGGACAGGCACAACCTATAAGTCAAGGCATTGGACCTAAGCCACAACCACCAACATTAAGAGATTATTTGCCCGGTGAATCTAAAGCATCATATGATGCTTACAAGAAACAAACTAATGATGAATATGAATCTAGTTTAGATGTCTGGAAAAAGAAACAAGATCGTATGGAGAAAAAGGCTGAAGAACTACCAAGAACAACAGCAGCCGCGCAAGACAGTATTGCTACTGTTGATCGATTATTAACTCATCCGGGCTTTAGTGATGTTATTGGTATGCCTAATATTATTACTGGTATTTGGAGTCCTCCAACTACAGATGCTAGAGGTTTTAAACAATTATATGAACAGGTTAAAGGTGATCAGTTCTTAAACGCAGTAAGACAAATGCGTGGATCAGGTGCTATTAGTAATATTGAAGGTGATAAAGCAACTAGAGCCATTTCAGCATTACAAGATCCTTATATAAGTGAAGCAGAATTTAAAACAAATGCTAAAATTTATATGGATACAATTAAACGAGGCATAGATCGCGAGCGTACACATGTAGGATTAGATCCATTGTATCCTGATGTTGGTCCTCCAGGTAGTATACCTTCTGCTACTACAACACAATCACCACAAGAACTTGCTCGTCAAGAACAAGAACGTAGAAAGAAAAAATAATGGCCTTAGACTATTCTAAACTTAGTGATGAAGAACTAGATGCTATTGCCAATAATGATTATTCACGGTTGAGTGATGCTACCTTAAATGAAATTGCTAATACACCTGCTATCCCTATTGCATCTAATGCGCCTGCTACATCTAATCAAGATATGAATCAAGCCGTGGCGGCCGCAGGCGGAGCCGCTATTCCTGTTGCAGCAAGATATGGTATTCCTGCAGTGGCTTCGGCTGCAAATGCTGTTGCTCCTGCACTACAAACTGCAAAAACTTTAGCAACTCCAGCAGCAGAAGGTTTATATAATTTAGGTAAGACATATATTACAAGACCCGGAACATTATTCACTGATGTGGCTTCTAGTCACTTAGGATTGCCTCCTCCTGTGGCCACTGAAAATGCATATAAAGGTTTAAATGAAACTTATAAAACAGCAAAAGATTTTATTAACCAAAAAGGCCAGTTTACACCTAAACCAACAAATCAAATGTCACAGGCTGCTAATTTGTCTGCAAGTATGACTCCAGAAGAATTAGTAGCAAGTCAACGTGCTGGATTAACTATGGAACAAATTGCTGCACAAAAAGCAACACAAGCGGCATAAGCAACTCAAGCCGCAATGACCAATCCAAATAGTCAAAATTACATGCAACGCATGAGTGGTTTGGCTGCAAAGTATGCACCTGTCGCAGGAAAAGCATTAAAAGGTGCTGGCATACTAGGTGCTGGTATGGCATTAGGACAAGGCCTGTTTGGTACTAGTGATGAAGAACTTGCTATACTAAGAGCCGCAGATGAACGTAAACGCCAATCAATGGCAAACCAAATACCACGATAAGGAATTGAAATGAATTTAGCCAACCTACACACAGTATTAGAAGAAACATTTGCCGCAAACTTTGTTGCTTACTATCGCAGTCATGTTGCACATGTCAACTTAATCGGTAGCGATTTCCCAGCCCGACACAAATTATTACAAAAAGTTTATGAATACCTACAAGCCAACATAGACACCCTGGGGGAAAAACTACGCACTACTAGAGCGTTTATGCCACGTAGTCTGCAGACTGTAGTTGGTGTTAGTCCAATTATGGATTATGATGTTGAAGGTGATCAGGATGAATTGCTAGAAACAGTTGATGAAGATCTAGAAGCATTGATTGATCAATATCATACATTGTATGAGGCAGCAGAAGCAGTCAACTACATTGATATCAGTAATTTTGCACAAGACCAAATAGGCATATTGGCCAAGCATCGATGGATGTTAGAATCTACACTAGGTAAAAACCAAGAAGAAGATGCAGAACGAGATTATTAATACCTTACCAGGTGAGAGTGATAACTTAGCCCTGCACGTTCAATTATGCGAGCAACGCTATATTCAATTGCTCAACAAGTTTGATTCTGTAGATACAAGATTTGCTCGCATTGAAGATATGCTAGTGGATATCAAACAAAGTCTTAGTGGTGAAGAAGTTGCAAAATACCGAACCTACCTGAGTTGGGCAGGTGTCGTAATTACAGCACTCATCGGCGTGCTGAGCCATTTCCTACTCAAGTAATCAATACTCGCTATTATAGTAATCCAAGATAGCCTTCATTAGTCCGGCTTTGGCAAACACGCCACCTTCTATCCTGTCTCCAAAATCATCAAGCAAATAGATTTCCACACTGTCTGGATTATCTAGATCTGTAACAATCTCTATGCGTTCAATATCTAGACTTTCAACTGGTGTGCTGTCTGATAATATTTTTACGTTTATATTTTTATATTTCATATGTTGCCTATAAATTCTCTTATGCTTATACTTGTGGTATAAGGTAAACTATTACTGTCTATCCACGTTACTTGATTTAACATTAATACTATTGTATCGATATTTGAATGTGTTTCTGGAACTGCGACCCAGTCAAACATGGCGGCATCAACAATGACTTCTCCATTATGTTGTTTGACCAGTGTTTTCAAATGAGGATGCCTTATTACATCTTCAAAACTTACTCGCAGATATCGCATGTTATTTTACAATTGCATTGATGTTTGCTTGATCAACAATGTAGTATTTTTCACCTGCATATTCAATTAGGCCCACACTCTGCCAATTTACACTGATAGCATCACCAATTTCAAGACCATCAATCTTAACATCTGATCCAATGCTGGTAACATAGCCTAATGGGTTTTGATCATTAATGGGATTGGCTAATACAATACCACTTGCTGTTGTTTTCTCTGCTTCTTTT
>JAULBY010052193.1:0-11617 GCA_032358315.1 Ophiocytium majus
GGCGGGGGCGGGGGGGGGGCGGCCCTTGCCTGGCGGTGCTGCTGTCGCTGAGGGGCGGGGAGAGGGCTGGAGCGGTCGCGGCGCTGGCGGCGGCGGTGCTGCTGCGGCGGCGTGGGGTGTGGGGGGGGGAGGGGGGTGCGAGGGGGAGAGGGTGGCAGGTGGGGGTGGTGAGGGAGCGTGTGTGGTGCTTGGGGTGGCGCAGGCGGGGTGCCATGGAGAGTGGGTGCAAGGTTGTGGGCTGCTGAGCCCCAGCAGGCGAGAACCACTCACCGGCGCCCCCTCCCGCTGGTGCGGGCCTCGCAACGGCAGCAGTTGCACCTGCTGCTGTTGCAGGTCTGGCGGCTGCCGCAGCCGGCGTTGTCGAAGTCCTCGTGGAGACTGTGGAGACTGCTGGCCATAATGAACGGGCTGGGGAGCCAGGGCTGCGTGGACGCAGGGGCGCAGGCGCCGCCAGAACGGCTTGCGCTGCCGCAGCCGCAGTGTGCGCTGCTATCCCTGCGGCAGCGGTTGCTGCTGCTGCCGCTGCTGCTTGTTGCACCTGAGCGGGCGCTGCTGGCACTGCTGCCGGGACAGCGGGTGCAGCATCTAATGGAGGTAGTGGCGGTGGAACGGGTGATGGGGTGCGGCTGCGAGTCCTCCGTGCAGGCGAATCGCCCCTGATGGTGGCGCCAGCTGTGGCACGCAGCAAGCGGCAACGCGGCAGGAACCCACAAGGGGGATCCGATATGGCGGAACGCAGGAGGGCATGAGCAGCGGTGGCAGCAGCGTGAAAAGGGTCCAACCATAGCCAGCCAGATTTCACGCCAACCCGCAGCCAGCAGAGACATGAACAGCTGCGAGCATGGCGTCGTGCTCTTGTCATGTCTGGCTGCCTGCCTGCTGGCACACACCAACTGTGAAAGAGCACACACAAAGTGAAAACTGAAAACAGAGCCTGGCGCACCTGACGTTACCCTGCGCTTGGAGGTGGGTGGTTGCTGCTGTGGCGGCGGCGCCGCATCGCTCTTCCTCTTAGGCGGCATGCTGGCCCACCAACAGTCGTCAAGCTTTGCTGTGTGCAAGCTTTGCGTGATTCAAAGTGTTGAGGGTTAAACGTAGGTTCTAATGCCAGGCGCAACTGCTGCCATTTCGCCGCCATCATGTGCACGCTGATTGCAATGCCGTGACTTTGCAACAGTCGAGAGAGCACGGCGCGAGCAAGGTGAGGCGGACGGGGCTGCCTGCTGACATTGAGAGAACCGGCGCTGCTGTCTGCACCTGTGCCGCTCTGCACATGACCATAGCTTAGAGCAGGCAATAGCAGAGGGGGTGCAATTTGCTCATCATCGCGTCTGTACTGAGGTGTTTTTGTGCTTGCTGGGTGCCTGACGAGCCTGCCTGGCCCTCGCTGTCATTGCATGTCCGCAACTGCAGGGAACCATGCTGGGGGCTGTGAGGGTGGCCGGAAGGCGCGCTGCGCCTACCCTGCTGCGCCAGGGCAGCAGGGCCATCACGACGGAGACTCGCAAAGTAAGTGCTCCGCGCAGCCTGCTGACGCTCAACGCACACCTTGCGCGTGCATGTTTCGTCACAGCACGCGGCTCGCTCTGGGCTAGCTCCTGCGGCACCAGGCGGCTCCCGAGATGCTCTTGCGCGCCTCCACAGCCCCATCGGCGTGCTGGCGTGATGGCTCCGCTGCTGGTGATTCCGGTTTCAGTCCGTCAGTCCCCGGCCGTCCGTCGGGGTTTGCCGTTTCAGAGTGCTTGAACCTTCGCTGCTGCGCCTGTCCTGCTGCCGCTTGGTTGGTGCGTGCTGCTGCTGCAGTGGGCCCAGGCCATGAACAAGCCTCTGAAGGAGACCGACCCTGACCTGTTCGACATCATTGGTGAGTAAGCCGGGCCGCACCGTGCTTGCAGTAGAGCACCCTGCGTCAGTCAGCGGGGACGCTCGGGTCACACACACACCGGTTCTCACAAGTGTCTCGACTGCACAGATGAGGGCAGCTGGCTATTGTGTGTGCGTGGCTGGCTCATGGCTACCGTGCCGTGGTTGGTGTCTATCTCTTCAACCATACTGCCTAGAACTGGCGATTCACACCTACGTATCTAATGAACAACTTCAACTTACACTTCATCTTGATTGGTACGCGCACACTTGAACTCACGCCCACAGCTGCAGGCTGCGACTGCCAACACCAGACATCCCCCACACATACACGCGCCGGTCGGTGTCCATGTGCTGCCCCAAAACACACATTTGTGCCTCGTCCCCTGCAGACACCATGTGCGCCGAGTAGCCGCTGACTGGCGCTCAGTGTCATGCTGCTGCGTCGTGCTGCTGCTGCCTCACCACAGAGCACGAGAAGCAGCGGCAGCGGGAGTCGCTCGTTCTCATCGCATCGGAAAACTTCACCAGCAAGTCTGTGTTTGATGCCCTGGGCAGCGTCATGAGCAACAAGTACTCAGAGGGGTACCCTGGCGCGCGGTAAGCGTGGCAACATATTCATGTTTTAACATAAATGTTATAACATGGCACATGTTGCACATGGTATACAGTACCGTTTTGTGCCTTTTGCCCCCCCCCCCCCCCCCCTCCTCTAGCGTAAATGGGAGTGATCTTCCAAATGGAGGTCTGCAAGTCACCAAGTTCAATTGGTAGCCAAACAGGTTAGATGTGCTCAGCGAGGCGCACGTGCACCTGATGTTGACAAAAGGGACTTGGACTTGGTGAGGTATGGCCTCCTTTTGGAACTTCAACTCCAGTGCAAACAGGCGTGGTGGGGGAGGTTAATACTACCGCTGTAGTAGGCAGTAGTCGTCACTTTTATCTGGGGAACTATGTGCACATGGCGACCTTTTGGGTGTACTTCACAATACTGTGTGTGTACTATTTCTATTGTGTACCAGCAGTAGATAGACAACAACATTCTGTACGTCAAAGTACTGAGTATGTGTATGCCACTGCGCCCATGTGCTGCATGTCACAAGTAGAAGTAATCAACACGTAATCAACACGCATGGTACCTCACCTCGGCCCTGTGCACTTGCCCCCCCCCCCACACACACAAACACTCACACACAGCTACTATGGCGGCAACGAGCAGATTGACAAGGTGGAGAGCATGTGCCAGAAGCGAGCGCTGGAGGCGTTTGGGCTGGACCCCGCCAAGTGGGGCGTCAACGTACAGACGCTCAGCGGCAGCCCCGCCAATTTCCAGGTATGTGAAAGAAACCTAAAGGCTGCTAAGCCCAGATACTGACGTGCTGGGGCAAAATGCCAGGCCGAAGCCTGTGGGGTGATTTGTCCACCTGGTGAAAAGCGCCAGACAGCCCCCACGCCTATACGCGCCGGTCAGTGTCCTTGAGGGCTAGGGATGATTCAGAGTACAACTGCCAACAGGGCTTACCTGTGCGATGCCATGGTCAAGTTGCTGTAAATGTGCACGCATTTGCTATTCATATACTTGGAAGTATGCGCGTACATGTGTACACATGTACAATGTAGTTGTTATATTATTGTAGTAACGCATGGATGTGTGGACGCTCAGCGGCAGCCGCGCTGACTTCCAGGTGCGCGTGTGCTTCTGTTGCGATACTGTTATCAGATCCAAGTACCGCACATGACGGCAGCCCTGCTGCGTTATCAAAGTTAAATTGTTATTTACATTAAAAACTTGCAGTAGATGTGCTTGCGTTTGCTGTTAAGTGGCGTCAACGTGCAAACGCTCAGCAGCAGCCCCGCCAACTTCCAGGTGTGTGTATGCTTCTATTGCAAACCTATCATCAGATCGCAGTACCGCACATGACTAGGTTTGGATCAGGACAAAGATGCATTTATACGTGACAAGTGCAGTAAAAATGTGCACTTCACATACACTTATTATGATATGCACCAGGTACCTACTATTGCTGTACATAAAGTGTACTGTACATGTACATGTATCCATGTGTACCTACATATGTATGCACTTCTGAAGTAATACTACTTAGAAGTAGACATTCATTTTTTAGGCAGTACATGAATTTGTGGTACATATGTGTATGTGCAAGTTCTCGTTGGCCTATGAAGTAGCTTGTACCTGTGGTAAGTGTCAACGCGCAGGCCCTTGCGGGCAGCTCCGGGCGTACACATGCCGTAATCATGATTGTTTTTTTCTATTGGCAAGCTGTCGCCAGTGCAAGCATTATCTAAAGCAGATCATAAGACAGAACTGCTACAGTAGTACTACGGTAGTGCAGCATTAGCTCACAAGAGCGAGCGCATGTATATGTAGTACTTCAAAAAAATACACTGTTCTGTCGGCACAGCAAGCATCGCGCTGTGTCACACGCTCCAGCAGCGGGCTGCTGAGCACATTGTGTTGGCAATAATAGTAGTATCAATATCTCAACAGCAGGAGTATACTATCACGGGGACAGCGGACATGGGGTGAAAATCATGTCATGACTCATGGTATATTTATCCAAAATTATGTGGAAAACCTTGTTACAGTGTAGCAGGTATAGGCCCACTATGTGTCTGCTTTTCTTGTTTCGCCGCATAAGTGGTAAACTCGTGATTCGTCAAAATAGTACATTGTAGATATGAACTGCATTATTTAATACTTTAAAATGGTGTGGTAGACAGTTATGTTGCCAAACGTGCAGGTGCCACTCGCCGTGCACATGCTTCAACTACTAAGCCACCACTTCAGCACACGTGTGGTGCCATACAAAACATACTTCGTATACCATATGCATATACATACAAACCTACATCTACAACACAAAATATACTTGGTATACTCCGTGCATTTACAAACCGTACACTGCGGGTGCGCGGACAGTGATATATTGCGTCCCCATAGCCTGGTCTGCAAGTCTGACTGATATCTGTCTGTTATCGTTCCACTGCTGGTGCCGCTGCTGCTGTTGCTGCCACTGCTGCTGCTGCTGCTGCTGCCACCGCTGCTCCTCTTGCTGCTGCTGCTGCTGCCGCCGCTGGTGCTGCCGCCGCCACCACCACTTCCCGCAGGCTTACACGGCCGTACTCAAGCCCCACGACCGCATCATGTCCCTTGACCTGCCACACGGCGGCCACCTCAGCCACGGTTACCAGGTAACTGCCGCAACTGTAACCGACAAAAGTTTCCCATAGCCCTCTACCTCATGCTCCTGCCAGACGGCTACAAGCGGGGTGCCGCTCTGCACACTCTGTGAACGCATTTGCACGCATCTGCACGCTTGCGCACGGTATGGCCGTGACACGGTGTGCACCTGTAACGGAGGGGCACAAGTGGGGTGCCGCACTGCACACTCTGTGAAGGCGTTCAAACGCAGCCGCACGCTTACACATGGCTGGGCCGTGACACGGTGTGCTGCTGTGCTTCCGCTGCTGTGCAAGCCGCTGTCCTCGGTGGCAGCAGCTCGCCCTGCAGCAGATGTGGACTGGCTTGGCTGTTCTCAGCCTGCTGCCGCTTTCTGACGCCCGCAGCACGGGTGTGTGCTGTGCGTGGCTCTGAGCACTCTGCTCCCCTGGCGTATGGTTGG
The DNA here is from genome assembly GCA_032358315.1 of Ophiocytium majus. Lineage (NCBI taxonomy): Eukaryota > Xanthophyceae > Mischococcales > Ophiocytiaceae > Ophiocytium > Ophiocytium majus. The sequence continues at coordinate 5,508 of JAULBY010052193.1, forward strand.
GCTGTGTTGTGCGGGCGTGCCGGCAGGCTACGGCAGTTGCCGCTGGTGTGCCGTGAAGCATCAGCGCATCCGCGCTGCACTTCACTGTTGCCGGTCCCTGACCCCTGCAATGCCACTTCCACCATGACAGTTGCGCTCGCAGCGGCAACAGCGCCACGGGGCGTACGCAGTGCGGGGCATCGGTCGCATGTTTGTTGGCACGAGGTGCGCCTGTCTGCGACCTGCCGCGGTGGCGGCGGTCCTTCCCAGAAGCAGCAGTGGGTTGACCCAGCACTGTCCGGTAATGACCCCCTACCCCGTGTCACGCGTCATGCCAACTCCACCACGGCGGCCGTATACTCTGCAGCAACAGCTCCAAAGTGGCGCTGGCTCCCTGCCCTGCAGTGCACCTGCAGCTGCTCATCTCTGCCTCCCCCCCGCCCCCCCCCTCTCCTGCGCCAATGGCTATGTCATGTGCGCTGTTTGTGGTGTGTGTCAGACGGACACCAAGAAAATTTCCATGGTCAGCCTGTTCTTTGAGACCTTCCCGTACCGCCTCAACGAGCAGACAGGCACCATTGACTACGATCTGCTGGAGACGAACGCCAGGCTGTACAGGCCCAAGGTAACTTCAACTTCAACATTGCATTTCTGGCCATGCATTGTCTAACCTCGAGTTTCAACATCTCATATTTCTGCATGTAAGATGGGCACCATTGACTATGATCTGCTGGAGACCAACGCAAGCCTCTGCTGTGCATGCATTGTCTGACCTTGAAATTTAAGTTTAAACATGACATGTAAGACGGGCACCATTGACCACGATCTGCTGGAGACGACTGCCAGCCTCTACAGGCCTAAGGTAACCTCAGCTTCGATGTGAATATGGCATATCTGTGCATGCATCGTTCAACCTTGAACTTCAACATGACATAGTTCTGTATGTAGGATGGTCACCATTAACTACGACGTGCTGGAGACGAACGCCAGCCGCTACAGGGCACAGGTAACTTCAACATCAACATGGCATTTCCGTGTGTGCATTGTCAGGCCTTAAACTGTATTAATACCTGCGCACATCTGACCTATGCTACCGTTTCTCCTGTAACTGCCGACACGTGCAAGTGCAGGACATCATGGCGGGCACGAGCGCGTACACGCGCTTCATTTTCACAGCTCGCCGTCACTCGCGCTTCGGTTGTACTTCAACGTACTAATAATGTGCGCACATCTGACCTGTGCTGCCGTTTCACCTGTAACTGCCGCCACGTGTAACTGCAGCTCATTGTGGCTGGCGCGAGCGCGTACTCGCGCTTCATTGACTGCAGGCGCATGCGCGACATTGCGGACCGCCATTTCGTGTGTAACTGTCTACTGCTCGTCGTCACTCGCGCTTCGTTTTATACCAATAACCTGCTCACATCTGACCTGTACGGCCGTTCGTCTGTAACTGTCGCAGCTCATGGTCGCGGGTGCGAGCGCACGCTCGTCCACTGTGAACGCTCAGCTGACCTGTACGGCCATGTCATTGTAGCTATCACAGCTGACCTGTGCCGCCGTTTCGCCTGTAACTGCCGCCACGTGTAACCGCAGCTTATCGTGGCGGGCGCGAGCGCGTACTCGCGCTTCATCGACTACAAGCGCATGCGCAACATTGCGGACCGGCATGGCGCGTGGCTGCTTGCGGACATGGCGCACATCAGTGGGCTGGTCGCGGCCGGCATCATCCCCTCGCCCTTTGAGTACTCTGACATTGTCACGACCACCACGCACAAGTCGCTGAGGGGGCCGCGCGGCGCCATGATTTTCTACCGCAAGGGGCAGGTGCGCATGAAGTGCTCTGCAGCAGTGTTAATACCTCCTTTGGAGTATGATTTATACCACATAGCGTGTACTTGAAGTACTTGTAGTATACTTTGGCAAGTGTGTTTCGGTGATGCATACTTCACACTTCAGTAGGACATGCGCACAAGCCTCTGAGGGGGCAGCGTGGCGCCATGATTTTCTACCGCAAGGGGCAGGGTGCGCATGAAGTTCACTAACTACGGCAGTGTTATTACTTTTGTTTTATATACCACATAGTGTGTACTTGAAGCACACACATACCACACAGTATGTACATGCGCGACAGTACGGTATGTACTTCTGTGGTATACTGAACCTGCGGCACACATACTGTGCGTGTGTGAGTAGTTTGCCATCCCTCATTCGCTGGTGCGGTATAGCAATTGGTATTTTGGTGTCTACAACTTTCTCCACTGACTTCTTTTGGCTACTTCTGCTGGAATAAATGCCACATAGGCTACCTATGTAACCTCATAAGTGGCTCTTCTTCAGGTCAACTACCCTTCCCGTTGTGTGGCCCCGACAAAGTCGCTGGCTGCCGCGGCACCATCACTGCTGCTGCTGGTGCTGACGCCTTCACCGCTGCAACCGTTGCCATTTCTGCCGCTGCCGCTGCTGCGTCGTCGCTGCCACCGCTGCCGCTTCTGCTGCCACCACTGCCGCTTCTGCTGCCGCCGCTGCCGCTTCTGCTGCCGCCGCTGCCGCCACCGCCGGCCCGCCGCCACTGCTGCTGCTGCTGCTGCCTCCGCCTCTGCCGCCGCCTCTGCCACCGCCTCTGCCGCCGCCTCTGCCGCCGCCGCCGCCGTCGCCGCCACCGCTGCTGCTTCCGCTGCTGCTGCATCACCATCTTTATACTCACATGATATTATAAACATAATGTATGGTGCCATGACTGCTGCTCAGCGAGGCACCACCAAGAAGGGCCAGCCCATCCTGTACGATCTGGAGGACAAGATCAACTTTGCCGTCTTCCCCGGCCTCCAGGGCGGGCCCCACAACCACACCATCGCTGCTCTCGCAACGGGTGAGTTGAAGTTGCCCAATTGCAACTTCAATATGCACTTGAAGTTTCTCTCGCGGTGTTAGCCTGCAGGGCGGCCCCCACAACCACACCGTTGCTGCTCTCGCAACAGGTGAGTTGAAGTTGCCAAATTTAACTACAGGGTTGGACTTGAAGTTGCTGTCGCGGTGCTCCCCGCCTGTGGGGCGGTTGCCACAACCAAACCATCGCTGCTCTCGCAACCGGTGAGTTGAAGTTGCCAAATGCAATTTCAATACTTTGCTCTAGCGGCGTGCAGGGCGGCCCCCACAACCATACAATCGCTGCTCTCGCAACAGGTGAGTTGAAGTTGCCCAATCCACTTTCAAGTTGGACTTGAAGTTGCTATCTAGACACACCATCGCTGCTCTCGCAATGGGTGAGTGTTGAAGCTGCCAAATTCAACTCCAAACTGCTCGGGAAGTTGGTGTGTGTGCTGGCCTGGCAGTGCGGCGGGAAAGCAGCCGTTGACGCTGAGCGGTACTTCATTTGGCTGAGTTGAAGTTGCCAAATGAAACTTCAAGTTGCTGAGCTGTAGTACCATGTGTTCCGCATGCACGTTATGGGGTGCTGCCTGCAGGCAGGTAGCTGGCTGGGTTTCGGGCCCGCATGGTGTCTGCATGAGGGCGAGTGCGCTGCACGGCGTGCGTGTGGCGGCTGAGTTGAAGTTGCCAAATCTAACTTCAAGTTGCCCTTGAAGCCAGCGAGTGCCCTGCACGACCCACTGATTAGCCGTGGCAGCCGCTCTAGCGCACAGTCGCAGCCGCCCTGTCTACCACACTCCTGTAGAGTGTCACTGGCAGGCACAGTGCCTGCAGCCGCATGCAGGCGACGCGCTGCCCTTAGTGAAAGAAACCTAAAGGCTGCTAAGCCCAGATATTGCCGTGGCTGGGGGAAAATGCCAGGCCGACGCCTGTGGGGTGATTTGTCCACCTGGTGAAAAGCACCAGACAGCCCAGTCAGTGTACGAGTTGCTTTTCGCATTTTTCGGGTGGCAGCCCCTCTAGGCCGCTGCCACACCCACACTTTGTGTGTCACAAGCAGGGGTGCAGGTGGTACATAACCTCATGAGAGTGAGGGTGCGATTTGTTTCAAATGCATGTTCTACGGTGCTCGCTGCAGGTACACTGCAGTCGGCCGGGTTTCATAAGCGCGCATGGCTTGTGTGTGTGTGTGGCGGCAGAGTTGAAGTTGCCAAATCCAATTTCAAGTTGCCATTGAAGTCAGCGAGTGCCCCTAGTATGTCACTGGCAGTGCTTGCAGCTACACTCAGGTGGCGCGCCGCCCTCCCGTGTGCATTTTTTTTTTTTTTGCCGAATGGCAGCCGGTCAATTACACACCAGTGATGGATGGCCCACTCAGCAGCGGCTGTGGCGTGCCGCCAGCAGTGCCTGCGGGGCTGCAAACTTCAAGTACAAACTTCAACTTCTGCTGGTGGTGTGCCACTGTCATTGCGTGCGGCTGTAAACCTCAAGTATGAGCGACACGCGTCGCACCTTTCTTTGTGTTTGTGGTTGTGGCGGCGCAGCTCTCAAGCAGGCGCACCAGCTGCTGTGGCGTGCCACTGGCAGTGCCTGCGGCTGCAAACTTCAAGTACGAACTTCAAGTATGACTAACGTGCCTTGTCGCCGCGTGTGTTTGCGGTTGTGGCGACGCAGCTCTCAAGCAGGCGCACAGCCCCGAGTTCAAGGCCTACCAGAAGCAGGTGAGACATATATTGGTATACATTGGTTTCACTTTTTTCTGAAGAATTTTCAACTACTTCTGCATTGCCAGCTTGCTCGCTAGCAACGACATGTCTGATCAATCCTTTTTGCTGGTCACACGCGCACCGTGCGCAAAGGGCTCTCCGCGCCCTAAGCGGAGTTTCATACATGTGCTTCTGGAAAACGCCCCAAGACAAGTGCAGTAGGTGCGCAAGCACTTCACGCATGTATTATGCGTAGGTACAGCACCTACCTATTTGCTGCCCATCAAAAGCAGGTACAGCCCCGAGTTCAAGGCGCTGCGCGACCAGCAGAAAGACTGCCCTTCAGCCAATCTCGCACTTTTTTTGCACTTGCTCCGTTCCTGCACCCAGGGTGCGCCAGGTCGCTGCGACTTTGAAATGTTGCCTGGTGCTGCTGCCGCCGCCTGTGCACCCCACGCCGCTGGCAAAGCGGCAGCTGAGCACCACTGCTGCTGGTGCTGAGCAGCACTGCAGCTGCTCCTGGAGTGGTGACCGCTGCTGCTGCAATGCACCAGCCTTGTGATGTGTACGCACATGCTGTACGCCTTAAGTGTAAACAGCCACTAGATGGCGCCGAGTTTTGGGGCCCTATGACATGCTACTCTACACAGTTTCCTGGCCGAGTTTCCCTCCGGTAATCACTCATTCGAGTCGTTTTCCGATGACCTGCCCTACCTACAAGCAGGACATGCAACTACAAATTGGAACTTCAACTCCAGTGTGAAATGGACGGCGGAACTGAATAGGTACTGGACAGGTACTCACTCTTGCGACCCTGATGATATGCTACACACGATGTACGCGCGCAGGTTCTGGCTAACTCCAAGGCCCTGGCCGACGATGCTGTATATGTAATTCTGAAGTACCTGTTGCATGTGTTGTGCGTAGACAAAACACGTGTTTGTAGCACACCACAAGCAGTTACGGCCCCGAGTCCAAGTACAGGCAGCAGGCGTGAGTCTTGCGGCCCTGATTTTTGCTCTGCGTGAAGTGTGTGCCGGCAGGTGCTCGCCAACTCAAAGGCCCTGGCCGAGTTGAAGTTTACATAGTTGTTGATGTTGAAGTTGTTGCTGAAGTTTTTTGCACACCAGAAGCAGGTAGCGCCCCCGAGTTCAAGTACCAGCAGCAGAGGTAAGACTCTTGCGACTCTTGACGCGCTGCGTGCATTGTGTGTGCACACACAGGTGCTGGCCAACTCCAAGGCCCTGGCCGACTTCCTGCAGAGCAAGGGCTACCACCTCGTCAGCGGCGGCACCGACAACCACCTGCTGCTCGTGGACCTCAAGAAGGTGCGTATACCTATGTAGGTACTTCTAGTAATATAATATACTGGAAGTATATACTAGAAGTATACCTTGGCACTTCAGAAGTATATACACAAAGATGTATGGATACCATGTGTATTCACCCATTAACACACCTATCATATACTACAGTAGTATGAAAGAAACCAAAAAGGTGACTGAGCCCAGGCACTCCCGTGGCTGGGGCAGAAAGCCAGGCCGAAGCCTGTGTGGT
>JAULBY010052204.1:0-11615 GCA_032358315.1 Ophiocytium majus
GCCGTCAGCGGCGGCGCCGCCACGGAAGGAGTTCCGTGCCATGGCGAGCAGCCCGCCGCCGCCGCCGCCGCCGCTGACGCCGCTGCCGCTGCGCGAGCGCGCCAGCAGCGCCTCCCCGTGCTGCGTCGACGCGACCGCCTCCCGGTAATCCTTGGAAATTTTCTTGCGCTCCAGCCACACGGCCGCGTTTGCGAGGCTGCTGCTGCTGCCACCGTGGCCGTGGCTGAGGCCGCCGCCGTCACTGCCGCCGAAGGCGCTGCCGCCGCCGAGCGAGCCCGCGGGCGACGGCTGGTTGAAGCGCGCGCTGCCGCTCATGCTGCGCGGCGGCGTGTTGCGCGCCATGCCGGGGAGCGAGTCGCTGCCGCGGTGGGAGGCGAATGGCGACCCCCGCGCGCTGCCCGCAGCGCTGCCGCTGCGGTGAACCGTTGCCGCGGGCGCGCCAACTTCAACTGACTCGTCGCTGCTGCTGCTGCTGGCGTCCTCGTCTTCTTCGCTCTCCTCACTGCCTGTGCTCAGCGTCTTCTCGACGAGGCTGCGCAGAGACGCGAACGTGCCGCGGCGCGAGGGGGAGCCGTGCCCGCTGCTGCCTGCGCTGCCGGCGTCGCCTCCCTCCCCCCCACCCCTCCCGCCGCCGTTTCCTGCGAAACCGCCGGGGGCCCCGCCGCCCCCGCTGCGCGCGCGCACCAGCGCCTGCACGCTCTGCGCCCTGCGGCTGGCGAAGATCGCGCGCAGGTCGCCCGAGCCTTCCAGGGAGCGGTCGCTGCCGCTGAGGCTGGACCCGCGCTGGTGGTGCTGCTGCAGCAGCGCACCCCGCCCACCCAGCAGTGCGGGGTGCTCGCCGCGGTGGTTGTTGTCCTGGCCGCCATGCAGGTGAGGGGGTTCTTCGCAGTAGCTGGAAGACATGGAGGGGGAAAGGGTGGGTGGGGTGTCCCCCTCGCCCCCCGGGGGGGAAGGCGTGGTGTCCGTGCTGGTGGCGCTGCTGCCGTTGGCGTGGTGCTGCTGGCGGTGGCGGTCTGCCCCTGCAGGCTGGTCTGCCCTCCGTTGCAATGGCGGTAACGGCGGGCGCCCAGTGGGAGATAGCTCGCCTGCGGATTGCTGCTCCCGCTGCTGCCAGTCGCCCTTCTGCGGCGTGTGCTCACGCTGCTGCTGGTGCTGCCGCCGCTGCTGCTGCTCTTGCTCCTGCGCCGCGCTGTGGCCATTTTGGGAGGCTGTTGTGTGGGGGTCTGGCGCCTCCCGCTGGAGAGCGCGCAGCCTCCTGAGCAGCACCACCGTCACCACTCCCAGCACGACGGTGGATATGAAGTTGCAGGTCGCCACAACGGGGTGGGTCACCACACCTCTGAGAGTCACCAGCCTGCTCATGGCGGCAGCGCTGTTGAGGTTGCGGTAACGCGCACCTGCGCCAAGCTGCACACGACGCACGTAGGGGCACAACCAGGGGGCCGGATGTGGGCGAGAGCCGTGAGTGGCCTGGCGCGCCTACTGGCGCGAAAGGGCAAGGATGGGGTGCATCTAAGGCGAGCCGCGCCTGGGTGGCAGCGGCCGCTGTGCGTGTGCAAGGCCCGTGTGAACCTGTTTTGCACGTGACCGAGCTACTGCTACACTATTTATGTAAGGGAAACCATGTGGACGCGCCACAAACCGCCAATAGGGGGTCACTGCGTGCTGTGCTAACCAATGCTTCATGTGGGCTGTGATGAAGAAAAAAAGGACTGTGTGGTAGAAGGCGCAGTTGTGGGTACCCAGAACAGCCACGCCGCTGCAGCACAAACAAAGGTGCCACAACCCTTGCGCACAATCCTTGACCCACCACCAGCGCAAGCGACACTGACTGGAAACACATGCACGGCATGTGCACCCATGTCCGTCAGTTGCGCTGCTGCACTCCAGCACCCTCGACTGCCAATGCAAGGCACTTCTGAAATGGTGCGCTTGGTCAGCATTGCAATGATGCTGCAGCCTGACCCAAGTTGCATGACAGACTGGCTCGTGTGCGAGCAACTCCAGGCCTTGATGTACACGCACATCGGTGTCATGACGCATGTCACATATCAGCGCACATCCACTCCTTCATACCGTTTCTCGAGCGCCAAAGAGCTGCAGTGCTGCGCTGGTGACGGCTGCCACTGTCCCTCACCTGTTCCAGGGCAGCTTGCACGCGCTGCCAAGACTCCGACCTGCGGAGCAAGTGGTGACGGCAGTCAGCAACAGCACATGAGTCATGATGGTCCGCAGCACCGCCCGCCACTTCTGTCAGCACCAGTACCACCAGGTATATACAACACACAAGGCGCATAAACGTGCCTGTCAGCAGCTCACCCGCTAGCAGGCACGCCGCTGTGCATACGTGCCATGATGCCTTCCAACCGCGCCAACTGTATCAAGACAACATGGCGGTACGGAGCAACAATGAATGAGACCGCCGGGCTGCTGCTGCTGCTGCAGCGTGCCCCCAACGCTACTGCTGCGGACGCTCGCACGTGTGCCCACCTGTTGCCCTTGCCGCGCTGTGCTGCCTCGCCCGCAGGCATAGCCAGTGGTTCCGCGACAGGAATGGCCTCAGCAGCGGCGGCCTTGGCTTGCTTTCGGTGGCCGGCCTGCGAAACAAAGCAGCGCCGCATGTGGGCACACAGATGCTTTTAACATGCGCACGAGCCAGTCGGGTAACTGGTGCGGTAGAGTGCAGTGCTGGCGTAGACAGCTCAGCAGTTGCCCCTGTAGACCATTCCAGGACCAGTGCCATATGCAGCTGCAAGTCTGTCATTTTCCGTGAAAAAACGACAGTGTTGCTGATGCGACGCGCAGCGCATGTCAACCGCGCGTGAGCCTAAGGCGTGCGCTGCGGTGGCAGGCCAGCCATGGTGTGCAGCGCAGCGCACGGGCTGGCGGCGTGCTCTCAGAAAGTGCAAGCGAGGCCGGAGTGTATGCCACGCCAGGCCGCGACAGCACTTCAACTGGGGTGCGCCCGGGTCGCCGCTGGATCAGGCGACAGGTGCATGCCTAGAATGCACATGAGTGCCACCAGTACTGACAGGCCGCAACGTATGATGACACGCCTTATACATGCTTTGTGCATAGACAGCGTAAAATGTACCTGTGCACACCGTACAGTGTGCCAACTACATCACACTATTTGCTCCGAAGTACCTACTAGTAGGTAGTTGCCCGCGGCTGCAGGTTTCATCATTTATTGGGTGCCTCTCGAAGTGATGTGCCCCCCACATTGTTTTGTGTTGTCAGCTGTAGTAAATGCTAGCGTACATTAGTACTAAACGTCCGAAGTACTTCCAAAGTACTTCCGAAGTAGTTGTTTGGATGCGTTCCAAAGTGATGTGCCCCTCCCTAAGTTGCAACTTCCCAAAGTCACAGCCCGCGCAAATACTTCGGAAGAAGACGGTACTGTATGGTACCGGCACGTACTTGCATACACGCCAGATATCGCGGCTTTCGAGCGCACAAGCACGCTGCATTTGTACTACTGCGGTGTAAGAATACAGCTTACGTGATGACCCATCACTACAAATAGGCCTTGCGAGTCACGTTTGCAGGTGGCCCGGTGAGGCGGGGGGGGCTGGGCACATTGCGCAGCATCACCCACGCATGCCTCGCGGCGCTGTGCTGCATGCACGTGCATGCTCGTGGTGCAGCACAACCCTGGCGCCTGGTGGCTGTTAAGCCGCACGGCATCAACATTCGCTGATGAAGCCACGGCGCAGTGGCCTGCAAACGCCGTGCCTGCCCTGCCAGGCTGCCGCATGCATTTAAACCTTATCCAGCGTTGTGAAATGTAACTGCCAGCCAGCTACACGGGTGTACCGCGCCACAGCCACAACCACTGACGAGTGCACACGTGTGAGTATTTTGTTTGTCACTATGCTGGTGTGTGTGCACGTAGTCTCTCTGGATGCGTATTTTCGTGCAATGTCTACAGCATTCGCCCTTGCGGGCGCTGGCTTTGGCGCACCACGCGCTGCCACTGGAGTGAACACCTCTTCTGAGTTGACAGGTGTGGCTACATGGTTAGGGCATATTGCATAAATTGTTCTACTTCAGAAGTATATGTATTTCGCATACTTTTACGCCCTAAAAACACTAAGTATAGTGAGTTTATATAATTTCTTTGCAAGTTCAAACTTGAGTTTGAACACATCATATACAGTACGGACATGCTACTGTAGTAAGTGATAGGGTGTGCCAACGCAAGTTTGACACGCTGTAACCCACCACTATGTTTATTTACTTTGAAACCATTTATGTGAGTGTACTCCTCCAATTATGTGCATGTATGCTCAAGTAGATACATGCGTGTGTACGCATACACTCCGAAGCTCATGTGCAAACACACGGGCATGCACCTTCTTAGGCGCTGGCTTTGCAGGCGCCTGGTTCGCCTGCTCTCGCTTCTGCTCCGCCTGCTGCTGCTCAGCCTCCGCTGGCGCCTGCAGCTGCTGCTGCTTCGGCTCTGGCTGCTGCTGCACATGCTGCTGCTGCTGCACCTGCTCCGGCCTGCACACACAAAGCACCAGACAGCGGGGCCGCCTAGGTACCACCTCTTGCTACCCTGTCTTCCGTGCCGGCTCAACACATGTGCACTTGCATGCACGCGGCATTGCCTGTAGCACGTTGCTGCCGCGCCTTGTGGTGACAGGCACTGATATCCAATAACACAACACTGCAAACATACCGAGCCGCGATGGATATGCCAGTGTGACGCCAGCATGGCCATGCGCACCGCACTGTGTGCCCCACAGAATTTGCCGAGCACCATTGGCCAGCAGCCACAAAAGTCAACCTACATCACATCACACAACCACCATTGATGCGGCGTACACATGCGGGTGCCATGTTCTCACTTTTCGGCATTGGCCTGCTCCACTGGTGCCACCCGCTGCGCCACTGCCTCCACCACGTGGGCTGCCGCCTTCTGGCTGTCTGCTCCTGCGCCTGGGCTGGGCTTCGCTGGGTGCGGCGCAGGCTTGACTGGCTGCTGCACGGCCGCGCGTTCCTGCTCCCCGGAGTGCTCAGCGGCCGGGTGGTGTTCCTCCTGCTGCTAATGATGCGGCAACGTGCAATTGGCATGCCATACATGCTTTGAAGTACATACTTGGTGAAGTATTTACAAACGTGCACAACATATAAACGTATGTATGCTCAGTAAGGCTGCTGGGGGGCGTGTGTCGCGCAAGGGGGCGCTGCCGCACTTCAACACACGCACCCGCCCTGCTGTCGCAGGCGGGTAGTGGCCGCAACCAGCTAACCAATGGTGCACAGGCATTGCGCACGATCAAAGCGGGCTTGAAGCGGAGGACTGCCTATGCTGCCTGCCATGACACACAACAAGGCACCAACGACCGAAATTGGCTGCCATTGATTGACAGAGTGCACGTGCACGTCGCGCTGCATGCACGCAAATACCAATGTCAGGCGGCACAGCCTGCGACATGGCCGCAGTTGGGACATGGGCGCGCCGCCACCGTCACCTGCGCAAGCACAGCCGCCAGCAGCTCCTGAGCTGCAAGCCGCGCCTCCGACCTGCGCAAAGCGGCATCACGCGTCATTGATGTGAGGCCTAGAGATGCCGGCTGCGCTCTCAGCAGCAAAAACAGGGTTGAATGCATATGGCCGTGCGCACATGCGGCGTCACAGGGGTTGCTTCTGACTTGTGGTGGGAGCCGTGGTGCTGCAGGGCCGGACCAGGCAGTGACCGCATTAGCGCAGCCAGTGGCGTACCGTGGCAGATGCTCTCACAGAAGCTGCTCTTTACTTTGTAGCAGCTCAGAACACGTGAGTTTATGGGTGGGGCAGCTCACCTGTTGATGCCTGGCTGCACCACCTCCGCGCCGGGGGCAGACAGCGCCTTCACAATGTGGGCGTCCTGCGGCGCGCCCGTGCGACACAAGTGAGAGTACAGCCCACGGCTCGCGCACACGGTGACCTGCTGCTGCTCCAGCAGCTGGGCTTGCCGCTGCTGCTGACGCGAAGGCTGCCTGGGTTGGATGCGTTTGCGCGCCTGCGCACAGGGAGCACACACACAGACAGAGCGAAGGCAGCGAACGGGTTGCTGCTGCTGTGAAAGTTGTTCACGCGGTCACTGCCCTGCAACGTGGCCACCACCAGCTACCATGACCGCAGGTGCGACGCGGGGCACAGCTCTTGATGCTGCCGCCGCCGTCGCTGCTGCCGCTCGGCAAGGCGCCGCGGCCGCCGCGGTCGCTCCGGCTCCGGGGCTTGAACGGAGAGAGAAATGAGCCGTTACTGCTGCACTACCATTACGCAGCAACCACCGCTATGGCCGCGCATAACCTGGTGTTTGAAGGCCCTGGTGTGGACGTGAGATACCAGGCAGCGCATGGTCCGCCGCTGCTGCGACGAGAGAACACAGGGGGGAGCCGGCGCCTGACAACACTGCACTGCCAATCAGAAAATTGCTGAACACCCCGTCAAGCGGGCGAAGCGACGGCCTTGCAGGCGAGCCAGGCGCTGCCACAAGCGCCAAGACGCACCGCGACACGCATAGCTCACGCCCTCACCATTTCAAAGGCCGAGCGTGAGGCCACCTGCTTCCCACCACGCCGTCTGTGTCGGCCCTGTTGGTCTTCGAACACTGCTCTGCAACTCAGCGCCAGAGGCAATCCTGCAATCCCGGACTCTACCGTCCCCGGGGTGAAGTGCGCGGCGCCACACGCACCGTGTGGCGGATGTCTGGGCAGCGACCTACTAGTCAGCGCCACCGCTTCGCTCGCAAAGATGTGTGCGCCACCACGCGCTGTCTACAAGCAAGTTGCCTCGTTTTCGGTTTTGCCTGTGTGCGCATTGACCCATTTTGCAGTGCACCCGGCCGGGTCCACGTACCGGGCTTGCAATGGAGCTGCGGCACGTGCGCAGACCGACGCGCGCAGTCAGCGACGGGTGAGCAAGATGATGGAGCAGGTGTGAGGCAGACTACGCGGCTAGACAGCTGTACATGGCAGGCGGGCAGCAGGCACGCACCAGATCGAGTCAGCTGCCACCCACTTGTGCTTGAAGTACATCGAACAAAGTGCAAACGAAACGAGACATGTCAACTACACTGGCAGTGCAGTGCTCACAAGCATGCGCACACGGCGAGGACCTCAAAGCACCACACAAGCGAGCAACCACCTAACCACACATGGCTACACATTAGGCCAACACGGTGTGTGTACAAGAACACAGCCCTACTCGTGCACACGCCACACACGTGCAGTGACACAAGCGCAGCGACTGCGACACGTCGGGCCCCATACAAGGCGATCGGTTCATTGGCCTGGGAGAGGACCACTACTCGCAACCGCGGCTGTGTTCGCGCCGCCGCCAAATGAAGTGTTAGAGAGTCACAGACCTTCTAGCCATGCCATGCTGCCTAAAACCACCCCTTTGTGTGTGCGCCCAACTGCTGCTGCTGCTGCTCCCCTGCTGTGCCCTCGCTAGGACACGTGCACACAGCCGCCGGGTGGGGGCGTGCCCTCACGGCCCCCGGCCATACCATAGCGCTCCCGAAGCGTGCCGCTGCAACGGCGGCGCTGCACAGATTAACACCACAACCCCCCCCCGCAACCCCCGCCCATCCAGGGGGAAGGGGGCGGGGGACGCACTTGCCACATCTATGTTTTGTGTTTCGGTGCATGCAAGTCTCCCAAGTGCAAAGTGGCCGGGGCACGCATGCCGGCGCGCGCACCGAACCGCGATCCAATGTGCGCGCACCATGAGATATGCATGCCCCCCCCCCCCCCCCCCCGCCCAGCTTGCTCAGCGTGGCGAGGTGCGCGCCGCTGACTGGCCGCGCTGCCTAGTACTGCCGAATGGCGGCGCACGCAGCTAAGAGCCTCCAGTACCGCCGCCAAAATCTGTACCAACACTGCTCCAGCGTCCATCCACCTCTGCTCTCGCCCAGCCGCCTATTGCCCTGCCGCGCTACCAGTTGCTCTGAAAAACACACATGAGGATGGCTACATGCAGCAGCAGCCCGTCCAATGATTCACCCCCCTTTTCCCTTGAAGAAGTACCTCCCGTATGCAGGCGAGAAGAGAAGGCCATGACGGCTCAGCTCTGCAGGGGGGACAAGATGGCATGGAAAGGTGCACAGGTTCGAGTGAGATAGGCTTTATTACGCAGGCAGCAGCCAGTGTGCGCGTGTGCACTAGGCATGCACCAGCTTTGTCTGCACACAGGGACAAGCTGCTGCGCATGCACACAGCCACCACCAGTCACTCGCGCCCCGACTAAGAGCCAACTTCAACACCGCAAATAGAAGACAAAGCGGCTGCGGCGGAGGCGGCAAGCGAAGCTTGCAAGCGCGCACCTCAAAAGCGTGACACCCCCCCCAGGAGCAGCAGGTGAGAGAGCACCGTGGTGCCTGCCGCTCGACAGCCGGGAGCAGCGGGCCGCATGGCAGCGAGCCCGCCGCCGCGTGCTGCTCCCAAGCGCGCGTGTGCGCGCCTAGTAGCGCCGCTTGGGCTCCGAAATGTTGACGCGGATGTTGCGGCCGCCGAGCTCGCGGTTGTCGAGCGCCTGGATAGCGGCCTGCGCGCTCTGCGCGTTGTCGTAGGTGACAAAGCCGAAGCCGCGCGAGGAGCCGGTGTCGCGGTCCGTCATGACCTGCTCAGCAGCACAGGCGGCGGAGGTGCAGCAGCGCACGCGCACGTGGGTCAGAGCAGTGTAGAAGCAGTGTGCATAGCAAAGGGCAGGAGTGCAGCGGCAGTTGCCAAGCATCACCAACAATAAAAAACTGTGTTTGTGTCCTGGCTTACGGCGGTGCATGCACATAGGTGACTAGCGCGCGCGCACACGGCACACAGCCTATTGCACACGATGTGCTGCAGGCTGCCATACAGTCAGAAGCCGTCAGCACAGCATGAGCATCCACCAGGTGCACCCGGGACAGAAAAAAAAACAGCAGGCTGCTCACAACAGTTGATGATATGGCGCGTCACAGCACAACTCACAATGGCGTCGGAGATGTTGCCGAACTGGCCGAAAGTCTGGTACAGGTCATCAGTGGTGGTGCCCCATCCAAGGTTGCCGACGAACAGCTTGTTGCCGTCGCCGCCGCCACCACCACCGCCGCCGCCGTAGCCGCCACCGCCGCCACCATAGCCTGAGTCTAGAAGCAGTGGTGCAAGTGCGTGTGAGCCATTCATGTCATGGTCCCACGCCACGAAGAGACAGCAGAACTATTCACCGCTCAGGCACACACCACCAGAACGGAGATGCATGCATGGATATTGAGGCTGCGGTCTAACGCACAGGTGGGGCAACACATAAACAGCGGCAAGCGTATAGTTGATTTGATGGTGCTCAAACAGCGGGTGGCGCATCAACAGCAGTAGCCACAGTCATCGATCGCATCAAAGGCAGGGAGGTATCAATACGGTGCCAGTGGCATCAAACCACCATGTGCTGCACACAGGCAGTTCCGCAACAGATCGCACCCAGCGCAGGCAATTGCAGCTCTTGCTGGCTTTGAAGCTAAGGCGCAGCTAGTGCCAAGAGTGGTACAGGTGCGGTCGTAGGAGAAGCGCGCCCAGTCGCGAACTCACCGCCGCCGCCGCCCCTGTCACCGTAGCCGCCGCCACCGGCGCCGTAGCCGCCACCACCACCACCGTAGCCTGCGCACGTACATCAGTGATGAAAACATGTGAGTCCTTTTTTGCTAGCAAGGTGAATCCATGTACGAACAAGAGCTGAGAGGGAGGGGGGGGCACCAAACCTGCCGCTGCGCTCACTACCTGCAGAGAAAATAGATACAACACCTTGCTGGGCGACAGAAGCATGCACCGAAAAGTGGCGGTGCGTGTGCAGTCACTGCAGTGGATGGCCTGCCCACATGACATGGGTGCGCCGCTCCGCAACTGCACGGCGGTGGGTGTACAGCAGCAGATGGAGCCCACACTAGTGCCACGCACAGCTGGATGAGCTGAGCTGTCACGACGCATCCATGACAAGGTGCGGCCCACACAGCTGGAAGGCCGACACACGCTACTCCGCTGAGCGTCTGCATACAACCGGATGCCACCTGCACCTGAAACGTGCAATGCATGGGGTGCCGTGCGCTGAACAACCAACAAGCTGGGTGGCTGCCGGCAGCACCCACCGCCGCCGCCGTAGCCACCGCCACCGCCGCTGTAGCCACCGCCGCCACCACCGTAGCCGCCGCCGCCGCCGGCCCCGCGTTCACGCGGCTGCGACAGGTTCACGCGGATGGTGCGGCCGTCGAGGACGGTGCCGTTGAGGTTTTCCATGGCAGCGCTGGCGCTCTGGGGGGCATCGAACGTCACGAACCCGAAGCCGCGAGAGGACCCGGTCTCGCGGTCATTGGCAACCACCGCATCGGTGATGTTCCCGTAGCGGGCGAAGGCCGCGTGCAGGGCGTCGCTGGTGGTCTCATATCCTGCCGGAGGTTGAAGTGACCGGGGTAGGGGAGCGCGCGGGAGGGGGGGGGGCTCAGCAGCAGAGACGTGGCAGCACGCGCAGTGTTGAGAAGGTGGGTTGAGCGAGTGCAGCAAACGCGACCGCCTCCCCGCCGCGCAGAGATAATCCAGAACACCCCCTGAGAGTCCACACCACTCGGAAGCTGTGCTTGTCTCAAGTGCTTGAAACGTTGCCGCCTTACCTGTGTGGCGGCAAGAAAAGCGGGCGAGGGCTGCTGCTGCACACGCCAGTGGTGCTGCTCCCAAGACAGGGCGCACGCGCGCGCGAGTAACATCCGCCGCTGTCGGGCACTGTGAGGTGTCGTCGCACACGACAGAACCACTGAGCTGCAACTGAAGACCGCACCCACACGCACCCACACCGCAAACGGACGCGAAAGACATCCTGGCCCACTGCCCTGTCACTGCTCGCTTCCCCCCGCCCCTTCCCTCCATCACTCACCGAGGTTGCCAACATAGAGCTTGCAGCCATCTGCTGCACCGAAGCTCATGGTTTCTGCTGTGTGCCTGCTGCCTGCAGTAACCGCACGAGTGCTCGTGAGCAGCACCCCCTTCTCTCTCTCTCTGCTGTTTTGCGGGCCTGGCGGTCATCGGGCACGCGCGAGTCGTTTTGCACACACACGCGTCGGGAGTAAACTTGCTGTCTGAAGGAGGCGCGCACCGCTATCCGCTGCAGCAAAGATCGCCTACTGTGTGCAACCAAACAGACAGAGCTCCACCCGCCAAGACGCC
Source organism: Ophiocytium majus (assembly GCA_032358315.1). Taxonomy (NCBI): domain Eukaryota; class Xanthophyceae; order Mischococcales; family Ophiocytiaceae; genus Ophiocytium; species Ophiocytium majus. The sequence goes on from JAULBY010052204.1 coordinate 11,181, forward strand.
GGCTGCGGGAACGAGTGCGGGTGCCGTCGCGCGCCCGCCGCCAGGGTCGCCGCAGCTTTGAAGGCACCCCAGGCAGTAAAAGGCACGATGGCGCACGAGCGAAGCTAACGGTGTCGCTCGCCGCCGCCCGCCCCCTCCCAACACCATGGCCACCCAATCCATCCAAGGTTTGGCTACTTTTTCAGTTCTGAACGTATCTTTCGGCCAGGCGGGCCGCGGCAGCGAGACAAGGGAGGGGCGGGCTGGGCTCGTGCGGCAGGCAGGTGCACGGCTGGTTCACGCAAGCTGGTGGTACCCCTAACGTGCTGCCTCCCCTGCAGTGGCGAGTGGAACAGCAGCACACCCCTGCTTGAAGCAGCGATGAGCCTCCAAAATACGGTGGCACAAAGGCTGGGCGGCTGCGCGCGCGCGGGGGGGGGGGGGGGGGGGGGGGGG
>JAULBY010052215.1:0-35767 GCA_032358315.1 Ophiocytium majus
ATATCAGCCACATCAGTCTTTGTCAGGCTAACTCTTACATCCGTAAACTTTTGACCAATATGGTCTATTCCCAAAACTGAAATCCACGCTACTGGTTCATTGTTCATTTCTTCTATCTCCATATATCCAGCAAAAGGTATTGGCTCTAACATCTAACCTCCAAGGGCTTTAGTGCGTACTGTTAATAATTCTTTTTCCAGCCCTGGATGCTCGTAAAAGTCTACAAGTTTAAGGTGGTCTGAAGTTTTGCATTTGCCGTCTTTGTACAAAGATCCAGTAATGCAGTCCATTAGGTATTTAGTTTGTTGGTAGTCAGTAGCAATAACGACTGGCGTTACTACTATATCGCCTTCATTTGTTACGCCACGATAAAGAGTGCGATCTTTTAGCCATTCCGTCTTTAGCCTTCTGATCTGCCAAGCTGGAAAGCAGCTAGTAGCATCAGCGCACATATAGTTCATTGATTTTTTGATTTTTTTGTTCATCTACAAATACTAAACGAGAACTCTACATTTATGCAAAAATATTTTGTTGTATTTATGCTACATTTTTTGTAAAGAAAAGTTTATGGATTGTAAAGTTTTTAAACCTATAAGTAGTATTTAAAGTCTTTAGGAGAGATGCCTCTAAAAGAAACAAGAAGAAACCAAAAGGCAAACCCCCCCTACCCCCCCACAAGAATTTGTGAAAAGATACCCTGTCAATTCAGGAAAGTCAAAAGAAAGAAGAAAAAAGAAAACATCAATCATCTGATGTAGAAAACTGGTGTTTTCCTTTTCCCTACTTTTTACATCTACTACAACTGCGAACTTACACTATACATCAGAACTCAAACTCTTTGCAAGCGTATCTTCCATTAGGCTGCTTAAACCATCCAATCACTAGGATGCGCCAATTAGATTTTATAAGCTCTGGCAAATATTCTGACTCCGAAATCTTTTTTATTCGTGAGGACATATTGGATTTGCTGGTGATCTGTACTCCTACAGTTTCTCCGTTCCCAATAGCTAATATATCGAAAATGTGGAACAAGTCCTTTTTTCTTCTTGTAAAGGCACAATAGCTTTCCACTACATCGCACATATAGCCTCTGGACTTCAATAATGCAATAGTTCTTTGATTTTGAGATGCCATAAAAATCCGTTATAATTTACGAGCCAGCAAAGAATTGCAGTTCTAAACTGGCTCTAACCATCATTGCAAAGGGATACAACAATGGCTAAAAAAGATTCTACACTAACGCTAGAGCTACTGAATGAGTTGTTTTACTATTCTGACGGAAATCTGTACAGAAAAAAGACAACCCAAAAAAATGTACAAATACATAAAAAAGTCGGCACAGTCAATGTTGCTGGATATGTAGTGGTAAATCTGCACAATAAAGTCTATTTAGTTCATAGGATTATATACTGGATGCAGCACAAGTATTTGCCAAAGTACATTGACCACATAGACGGCAACAGATCAAACAATCAACTACACAACCTTAGAGCAGCTACCAATCAACAAAATATTTGTAATGCAAAATTAAGAAAAAATAGCACTTCTGGAATTAAAAATGTTCGATGGGATGAACGATTAAAAAAATGGTCTGTACGATTTACTGTCAATTACAAGCCTAAACACATTGGCGTTTATTCCGAGCTGGGCGATGCCATACAAGCTGCTAATAAAGCCCGTCAAGAGCTTCATGGGCAGTTTGCAAGGGACTGTTAGCCAAGGTCTTGCTCTGTCATTCGGCCTTCAGAAGCCTCTATGATTGCGCTATGCCATTTCTTAGGGATTCCGTTACGCATCTTCCAGGCATAGGCCGTAACATACTTAACGCCAATCTTTTCGCACAAGTTCTTGATTGTTCCGAACTCTGCCATTAGGTTATCAAAAGCTGTTGTTTCCATGATTTCTCCTAGTTGATCTTTAATTCTACATTAGTGCAAAAAAACAACAGTAGCTAAAAAGCAACATTAGGGTTTTCCTTAGAAATATAGTTTGCAAATCTCTACATTTGTAGATTAGTATTTATCCATGCAGTAAATTTTATTAACACTCGTGAAGGAGTAAACATGAAAGACTTTATTTTAGGTGGCCTACTAGGATTTGTAATCGTAGCTTTTGTACTTACTGTGTATGGTTTTCGTGTAGGAGTTTATACATTATGAATAACAATAACTACTACGAAGCCCCGTATGACGATCAAGCAGATAGCGAAGAAATCCAAGAGCGCATAGATTACGAACTCAAGAACGATAACTATCCGTACTCAGAAGAAAATATCAATGAAGCTATTTTTGATGAGGCTTTAAACAAGCACTTTGCTACATTAGCTACGCTTTTATCTAAAGGCCAATTAGAAGAAGCTGGATTAGTATTATCGTCTGCTCTGTATACATACTGGGAAGATCGTACCACTCGTGAAGTAGAAAACAATATTTAAGGGGAAACAAATGTCAGTATTTACTAAATTAAATCAAGCACGAATCAAGCTACAAAATACAGAACTTAGCAAGTCTGGGCATAACAAGTTTGCTGGGTACAAATATTTTGAATTGGCTGATTTCTTGCCTACAGTCCAGAACATCTTTAATGAGCTGGGGCTTTGCGGAGTAGTATCTTACGGAACAGAGATCGCCAGCCTTACGATTGTAGATACAGAAGATAATAGCAACATTGTTATAACAAGCCCTATGGGATCAGCAGCTCTTAAAGGATGCCATGAAGTACAGAATATTGGCGCAGTAGAAACCTATCAGCGTAGATACTTGTGGGTTACTGCAATGGAGATCGTAGAACACGATGCCCTGGATTCATCGGAAGGTGTAGACGAATCAGGGGAGCTAAAACACCATATTAAGGAAATACAAGCAAGTCAAAGTCCTGCCGAACTTAAAGTGGCCTTTGCTAAATCATACAAGAAATACAAAGGAAATAACAGTAATTTGTCAGCAATCACTAACGCATACAACGATATGAAGGCTCAATTCAATGAAACTAGCCCAGGAACAGCCTGATAATGTTTGTTGTGAATGTGGCGCTAAATGGGGGATTCATAGGCCTAAAAACCATGAATATCGTATATGGATAGATACTTGTGATATATGCAAAGATTTAAGAGCTGTTGCTGATGCTTCTGAATTTGGGTATATGAAAATAGGCTGGGATGATGTAAAATAACGAAATGCCTAGCAGCTACCAACTGACTAGGCACTTCTAACCACCATTGAACGAGGATACAACGATGGCTACGCAAAATTCTACACTAACTCAAGAGCAAGTGAAATCTTTGTTTAATTACAAAGATGGTCAGCTTTACTGGAAAAATGATGTTGGAGCAGTAAAAGCTGGATCTAAGGCTGGGTCAATAAACATACATAAATATATTAGTGTTGTATGCAATAAAGAGAGGCATCAAGTTCATAGAGTTATATACCTATTGCATCATGGATATATTCCAGAGTTTGTAGATCATATTGATGGCAATAGATCAAACAATTGTATTGAAAATTTACGACCAGCAACAAAATCACAAAATGCTTGCAATCAAAAAATAAATACAAAAAATACATCTGGATATAAAAATGTGTATTGGCATAAATCTTATAAAAAATGGAGGGTTTCTTTAGTTGTTAAAAGTAAAAAAATTCATATTGGGACTTTTGTAGATTTAGAGCTTGCTGGCCTAGTGGCATCTATGGCTAGAGAAAAATATCATGGCAATTTTGCTAGACATGAATAACTGTAAATGTGTTTTTAAGTTTAGAGTTAAAACTTTTAAGTTTCTAGTGTTTAAAAGAAGGGGTAAATTTTGGATAAGAAGTGGTGTGTGTCTTGTCAAGTATCACGACCAGCTAGTGATTTTAAGCTGGTAAGAGTTGGCACAACAAGTAGATGGAAGTGTGGAGTTTGTTTAAATCGTGAAGCAGCACAAAAATATGGGAGCAAGAAAAATGCAAAATAATTACATTTATACAAAGGCTGGTACTGATATTACGATCAGATGGAGGAAGTTGTACAACTACACCCCAGCAAGCGAACAGGCCAAGTACATTAAGAAATGGGCAGACTTTAGAGAAATGTGTGCCAGAACCCTAGATGATTTGGAAACTAACTACCCCAAAGAAATCGTTAATTTAAGGCTGAAACAAAAATGATTAACAAACATTGTTTGGAAGCATTTAATAACCTAGAACAGTCTGTATACCATCCACAAGAGTATTTTGCGTTGGGATGGAACGCTGCGATAGATGCTATGTCAGCCGAGTTTGCAAAAAAGTGGGAGATGAATGAGTTAGCTGATGTACCATTTATAACCCAGCCAATTAATGAATCAATGGAAGATAAAGAATGAACGATTACGCAGATATTTATTTAGATGCTATGAAAACCCTTAAGAGCTTTTATAACCATGAGCTTAAAGAAAACCATGTAGAAGCAGCAATAGCAGCAGCAGAAGTGGGTGCGCTTGCTAGTCAGCTAAAGTTGATTGCAATGCAAAAGGCAGATATATGATTGAGCAAGGCACAGTAGAGTGGCATCTGCAAAGGCTTGGCAAAGTAACAGCTAGTCGAGTAGCAGATGTTCTTTCTAAGGGTAAATCTGGAGAATCTGCCAGCCGTAAGAACTATCGTACAGAATTGGTAGTTCAAAGGCTTACAGGAGCGCCAGGAGAATCTTTTACTAATTCAGCAATGGAATGGGGTACGGCAACAGAACCACTAGCTAGGATCGCTTATGAGGCAGAAATGGGAGTATTCGTTAATCAAGTGGCTTTTATTGACCATCCTAATATTGTTCAATTTGGATGTAGTCCTGATGGTCTTATTGCTGAAGATGGCCTAATTGAGATTAAGTGTCCAAATAGCAGTACCCATATTGAGTATTTGACGGATGATAAACCGCCAGCAAAGTATATCCCTCAAATGCAATGCCAAATGGCTGTAACAGGCCGTCAATGGTGCGATTTCGTATCGTTTGACCCTAGACTACCAGATGACTTGCAATTGTTTGTAGTGCGCCTTGAAAGGGATCAGGAATACATCGAGGCAATGGAAACAGAAGTAAAGAAGTTTTTAAGTGAAGTTGATGAAATGTTTACAAAATTGAAAGAGAGAAAGTAATGGCCTACGAAATGAAAGAAGGTAGCGGATCGCTATTTAAAAATGATCGCAAAGAGAAGGACACGCATCCAGACTATACGGGATCAATCATGGTCAATGGCAAGGAGCATTGGCTAAGTGGCTGGATTAAAGAAGGCAAGAAGGGCAAGTTCTTCAGTATTGCAATTGGCAAGGAAAAAGAGCGTAGCAACTTTACGCCAAAAGGTAACGATGAAATGCCTAAGAATACTATCGTTGATGATGATTTTGATTCTGTTCCATTCTAAGGAGCTAACATGAAAAAAGCACTAATAGCAGCAGTAACATTTATGTTACTAGGTACGGCAGCATACGCTTGTCAGACCACAACAGTTATCGTTAATGGCAAATTAACGACTTGTACAGTTTGTGGCAACATCGTAAACTGCTTCTAATGAACCCCAGGAGATCTGCCGTATTCCTTCACGAGGAGCGCCACCCCCTACAGATCAGGTGGCACTAATATGAATCAGTATATGGTGAAGAATTTAGTAAAGAAGTTTGACCAGAAACTCCACGATAAATACGATCCTCCAGCTAGAGAGGCCGTTTCAAAATGGATTCACATGAAATGGGGATTGTTTTGTACTCCTAATCCTAATGCTTATGGAGTAGATCTAATCGTTTCAAGAGGAGGAAATCAAGTTGGCTTTGTTGAAGTCGAAGTGCGTGGCTGGGCTTACTGCCACTATCCCACCATCCATCTAGCGCAGCGTAAAGATAAGCTGTTTGAGCAAGATCTCCCTGTGCTATTTTTTGCACTAACTCAGGACTTAAGTCATGCTTATTGGTGTAAGGCTGAAATTGCAAAGCGTTATCCTTTAATTGAGGTTAAAAACTTTGAAGTTCCCAATGGTGAAATGTTTTACGACATACCTAAAAGCGAGTTTAAGTATGTTGATCTTACGCAGCCATTTTAAGACAGATACAAGGCTTTCTCATCTTTTCGTCTATTGACAAGGCCTTTTAACTCTTTACCGCCAGCTTTAGTCCACATCATAAAAGACTCTGCTGCACCTTCATAATCGCCTCTATTATGTTTCATCCTAATCGTAGAACGCTGTAGATTACCCAATCCAACATTGAAGGCAAAACTTGTGAGTGCGCCAAGTCTGCCAGGAGTAAGGCCATCAGGACATAATCTCCGTACACCGCTTTCAAACGACTGTAGGTCTTTAGCAAGCATTTCATCTACTTCCCCCATTGATAATGTTCTATCCCATCCATTAGGAATAGGCAAAGCCTTACGCTCTGCTAAAGGAACTTTAATGTGTGATTGATCGATTACATGGCCTACACCAACAGTCCAGATTAAAGCTGGGCATTGATAGGGGCGTACTCGCACCCCTTCATGGTGTTTAATCATGTCAATGACACGCTTATCTAAACTCATTTTTTACTAAATGCTTGAGTACCAAACCAGAAAGCAATAATTGAGGCCAAGATCTGCATCTCATCAGTATCAAAAATTAATGGGATAGCCTCTGCAAACTGAGCGCCAGACTGCCAAGCCCAAATAATAGATGCAATGTCTACAACGATTAATAGAAATACAAATAGATAAGTAACCATTGGGCGAACAGATGCTCTTAGATTAATTACCCATTGGCTTGCACCTTGACCGATAGCTATATCGTGGGCATAGAGGGCTTCACGCTCTTTTTCAGCGCTTTGGATAGAGATCTGCTCTGTACGGATCTCCTCTACTCTAGCTTGCGCTATGTAGCCTTCTTTGAGCATTTTTAACTCACGCTCAGTTTGCATTTGCGCTAACTGTAATTCATGGGATTTATCGGACTTGTCCTGGAAGAAGTCTAATAGCTTTGGCAAGCCACCCATTAAAAATGATAGTGCAGTAGAGATTAAAGTAAGCATTAAAAAGCCCCAATATATTTAAGATAAACAGTTACCCAAAAAGCAGCAAAGAAGCACCAGAATTGCACCCTTCTTACTGCCTTTAAATCATGCTGAAATGCCTCGTTAGACTTTCTTTCCATATTCTCTATGTCAAGTTTTATTCTTAACAAAGCATCCCATTCTTTAGCGCCATACTTCTTAACAAAATCTATCTTGAGTTTTGCTTCCTCATCAGATATATGTTTTTTGCGCTTCCATTCTTCTAGAGCTTTTAGTAATGCCCGTTCTTTTTTTAGCTCTGCTTCTCTGGCTAGCCGTCTGCGCTCTTTTGCTTTTTCTTGCGCTACATCTACGCCATCTTTTTGTATGTTTTCAATGCTTTTAGTGATTGACTTAGAGCTTTCTCGGCTCGCATCAAGACCACTAGATAAGGCCTTTACTCCTTCAGAAAATCCGAATTGATCTGACACATTCTTAACCCACCTTAATATGGCCTATGCCAGCTAAATAGGTTACTAGGCCAACAGCGCCTACACCTATTACCCAAAAGAATTTAGTTACTACCGACCTACCTACAGATGTATAGACATTCTCGATAACTCTTTCGGTTACTTTCTCGACAATATCCTCAATCTCTTTTTCTGTAAGGTTAGCCATGATTAGTCCTTATCTGGGAAGGCTAGGCTTAATGCAGCCAATTCTTCAACAGAAGTAACCGCAGTAATGGCAGCTTCTAACTCATCAGCCTTGGCAACGACTTCTGCACGATAGGCAACTACGGATGCTGGAATATCTACATCACGCTCAACTTTGCGAGTTACCATCCAATCTGTCTGAGCAAGGATAGAACCAGCAGTAGCTTTAACTTGTGAGATAAAGTTAGACTTTAGACCTTTAGTTACTAATCTCTTAGTAGAATCTACCATTACAGGATTCTCTGGGTCTGTATTGTCTAATACTTTGACATAGAGTGGATTGCCGTCTTTATCTGATTCTTCTTTATCTTCTAATGCTTTAGGGTTTTCAGTATTGCCATCCCAGTAGAACCTGTCATCTGCTCTTACTTCATCAGCTACTTCAGTAATTCCAACTCTAGTTTTATCTGCATTAGTAGCAAAGCGAATCCAATTAGAAGGATATTGATTGCCTTCTGCATCTATGAATGGTGTATCAATTTGTAATGGGTTTCCATTGATAAGAAATGACATTTTTACTCTCCTAAATATCGGTTACTTTTGAGCCTATTTTCTTCTCTAGGCAAATATTGTAAATTGGTATGCACATGAAGTCCTGATACAGTCTTTCCGCTTAATGGAATTATATGGTCTACCTCATATCCAAGGGGCTTATTTCTGTATATTTCATCTATCTTTTTATGGTCTGCCCATACAGGAACTCGCAGTTTTCGCTTTAAACCAGCTTTTCTAGCATAAGCATAAGTAAATTCTTTTGTATATGCTTTACCATGCTTGTAGTTTTTAGCTATTGTTGCTTCTCGCCTAATACATCCGCAAGACCTTGTAGCACCAATAACCAAAGAATTTCCAACAACTACCTTTGATTCACCACAATCACAAACAACAATATATTTAAACTGTTTTGCCTTATTTTGACCACAATCAAGCATGACAGTTAATCTGCCATACCGATTGCCAATAATTTCTTTTCTAGGCTTTGTAATCATTATCTTGCAAGGCTATATTTAAAAGGTGATTCTGCGAAGGCAATTCCTATATATGTAACACCACTAGCATTTGTATAGCCTGAAGATGAGGCATCATTTCTAAATTTAATGCCATTACTTAAAAAATCTTCATAAGTAGAAGTTGTTGGAGTTGAACCGCCATTTTCCGCACCGCTACTATTTGGTCTTAAATAATTTCCAGCCACATTATATGGGTTTGTAGCAGAATCTAACATTACCCAATCTTGTGTACCAGTTGATTTAATAAGCACAAACTTGGGCTTAAATCCGAGATGCAAAAATGTTCCGTCTGTGCTTCCGTTTCCTGTGTAGCTAAATGCCTTAGAATATCCAGCTACCTCTGCAAAGCAGTAGGCTACATAAGTGCCACCGCTTTGATTTACTTCAGTTCCTATACCAACTGTAAATACTGAAGAAGTTGGGCTTGTATTGTTCCAATAGCCAATATCAGTATTTTCGGATGCTGTTTGATTTAAAAACAATGCTTTTGTGTTGCCAACAGATTGATGGTAAACATCCCAAGAACCTGTAGAATTTCTACGCTTAACAATAATCATACTAGGCGCAACACCCAGCCCATGCCCTACAGTCGCATTAGCGCCTGTGCCTGTATAAGTAACCACACTAAACCCAGCAGTAGGATTAGCACTTACTGTAGATGTAATAGAGCCAGCAGTATTGGATGAGCCTGCACCATTGGCTTTCCATGCCCAAGCAACATAAGTATGACCACTTCCATTTGTTGAGCCACTATTATCAGTAGTAAAACCATCAGATAAAAATGCTCTTACTTGGTCTGTTGAAGCATATTCAGGCTCGGTGCGATTACTCATTAATTGCTTATCTACACCTCGCACAATATCATTTAACTTATGATCTTCTGCGCCTGACCTTTTCTTAATCCAAAGAAACTCAGGAGAGAAACCAAAGCCAGTAATATTTCTTCCATTAGTGCCATCACCAGCATAAGTTAAAACATTCATTTGTTTATTGCCAGCCTTAATACTTGGCTCAGGTAAGTTAAAAGTATTGAGTGCTACAAAGCCTGTTGGGGGAGTAGAAGTAAATGCTCTTTGACCAAAATTAATGTTCCAACTTCCTGTGTTTGCATAGATAGATAATGCTGGGACAAATGTGTAAGCTGTTCCTGAATATGTTGCTGCTGCATTAGCTCCTGTAGCTGGGTCGCCTGAATTAAACCAAGTTCCATTAGCACCAAACCAAATTTTCCCAGCATCAGCATCATAAGCAATATTTATAATACCGCTTGTAGGAAACGCACTTGGAGTGCCGTTGGTAGTCCATCCTGAATTTGCATAATAAGCACCGCTAGTAGTGTTATATCCGTAACCAATATCACCAGCATATCCACTTAATGCACCTAACCCTGAAACTGTTGTAGTTAAGCCAACAATGTCCACATTGGCAGAATTATTAACATTTAATTCCCAATACCATTTACCAGTAGTCAATCCAAAAGTGCTTTTTACCATTCTGTGATTACTTTCAGAAACAGTATTTTGAGCAGTTAAGTTACCATTGGTTGTGGTTATGTTTGTACCTAAAGCTAAAGGGTTAAATACGCAATAGTTAGCCGTTGTTGCACTTGTCAATGTAGGTACATCAGTCATTGAATCGTAAGTAGTGCCAGCAGTAAGACTTAAGTTATTGGTAGTCCAGTTATTGCTATTACCGCTAAAGTCGTAGCCTAAAGTCGTAGTGCTTGTAGTGTTGGTAAATGGCAAATAAAAGCCATTAGTGCCATAAGTGCCACCATACTTCTTAGCTTTCCATACTCCAGTTATAGGGTCTGTTTCGCCGAATGAGGATGGGGTTAGGGCTTGTCCGTCAATAAAGTTAGTTTCAGCCATGTAGCCGTCACCATAATGTGACACATAACCACCAATAGTGTGTGCAACATTATTATTAACTTGTAAATCAGAATTTTGAGATGGAATAGTGCCGCCAGTAATTACATATTGTGTTCCATTTACATATAATCTAATTCTATCGGTAGAGCTTCCATTCATTGTAGAAGTTGCTGAAGTGGTATCTAAAACGCATACAATGTGATACCAAGCAGAGCAATCTCTGAATACAGCCGTTGATTCCCAACTTGAAGATGAACCAGCATTTTGCGTTATTTCAATTGCATTGCTAGTAGAAAATCCTACAACAAACCAAGGAATACTTGAATAATTTGCTTGTAAAAATGGATAAAATATACCTAATTGACCTCTTTTAATCCAAGCACTAAATGTCCAAGTTTTGCGGTTAGATGCACTAGCTGGAGTACGGCTTAAATAAGCAGAAGCACTACTTCTAAACCTTAAAGATTTAGTTAAGTTATATCCGTCATCTCCTGTAAGAAGTAGGTTTTGATTAAGCATTATTTAACATCCGCAACTAAGCGAGCAGTAATTCTTGTAGAAGATTCTACATAGTAAGCCAAAACATCTACTGCGCTGGCAGTTGTAGTTAATGTTGGAGCAGTACCGCCTGGGAATTTAAAGTAAGAACCATAAGCCAAAGTGCGAGAACCAGTACCATCCTGAGTAATTACGATTACACCAGACTGACCAGCAGTTAAGTTAGTAGGATTCGCTAGGGTACGATTACCGCCTAAAGTAACTGAAAAGTTATTAGCGTTATTAAAGTTAGGCGTGATAGTTGCGCCATCAGTTAAGGCAGTAATAGAACCACGCTGGGCTACGCTAAAGCTCTGGTTTACATTGGTCTTAGCAGTTGCCGCATCGTAGGCTTGTACATCTGTGCCAATAACAAGTCCTAAGTTAGTCCTTGCTCCGCTTGCATTAGAAGCTCCTGTACCGCCATCGGCTACTGGCAAGTCTGTAATACCAGAGATAGATCCACCAGTAATAACTGGAGCAGTCATGGTATATGTACCGCCACGAATACCATCGCCTACATCACGAATCTGCGACATCATATCTCGCATAGTATCGTTTACGGCTGAAGGCAACATTCCCTCTGGAGCGCCATTTGGAGGAGCAGCGTTATTATCTGCTGGGGTAAGGGAGTATTTTGTATATGCCATGATTAGTCCTATTATATCTATATTGCGTTATTCTGATAAGCCAAAAGCAGCGCCATAACCGATATTTATCGCTTTCTTTTGTAGCTCTTTGCTTAACGGCTCTACATTTGTAGTAGCAGCTTTGGTTAATAGTTTTGATGCTAGTTTTGGATCAAGCATAGACTGAACCAATAACTCTCTGATTTGATCGTCTGTGCCGTTATAAAGCCAATTTAAAGGAGCTACAGCCTTATTAACTGCTGATGGAACTTCTCCAAACATCTGCTTACCAATGATTCCACCGATTACATTAGCAGTAGATAGGTTTTTAAATGTATCTGATCCTGGTACTTTCCCAGAACGATTCAGAACGCCATCATCTAAATCACGACCCACTTTCTCTAATACTTTAACTTGCATAGGAGATAACTTAGTATCTTTTGCAGTAGCACGAATAGCCCGTTGAAAGCTAGGCTGAGAAATCATGTAATCGCCAACATTAATAGGATCAGGAGTTGTAGACAAGACCTTAGATCTAAATGTTTGAGCAGCCTCTAGCTTTTCGATGCCTTTACTCGCTTGTGCATATTTAGCTAGATAATCCTTATATCCAGGAGCAGAAGAATCAATAACATCGTCTACGGCACGAATAACGCTATTTAGCTCTTTATTAGCTAGGCTATATGCAGATCCTTCTTTATCCAATAATCCTTGTGCAGCAGCTCTTAAGTCTTTGCGAACCTCATACAAAGAGCCTACTGAATCTGCTCTAGCAATAGAGTCTTGAGCAAACTTCATGGCATTTTGTACTGTAGAGCGCTTACCTACATCCGAGCTAAGAATGTCTTTAATCTGCTTATTTGCCACCAAAGAGATAGCCGATTGAATCTGCTCTGGGGTTTCTGTAGATGCAGCAAAAGCAGCCTCACGCAATGGAGCAGTTACTTCATCTCGCTTGGCAATAGCTTGGGTTACTACATCCTGATCTTTAGCCATACGATCTAGAATAGTCATACGGGCTTTATTTGCTTGAGATGCTTGTGCAGCAAACTGCCCTGTAGTATCTAATCCACGAATAGCCGTTTCAGCAGAGATTAAACCAACATCTCGGCTTGCTTGAGCAGTAGTTGGTGTATATCCACCGATAGCTGGTTTATATTCCTCTAAACGCTGTGTAAGGCCTTTAGGGGCATTTGATAATTGCTCTAATACTTTGCCTACAATAGCTTCTCTGCCAGCCTGAGTAAATGGTTTAACGCCTTCTTTTATTGCTCTAGTAGCCACTTGACTACCACCAGAGATGCTTCCAGGAGCTACCATACCACCCAATAAAGCCAATCCAGCTTGACCTCCAGCACCAAAGTCTAGATATTCTCTACCAGCCCCAGAAGCGCCAGCGCCACCAACGGCAGCACTAGCTTGTAATGGAAGATTCTCAGACAAGAATCGAGTTACTACATTAGGATCTATGCCTTTTACGGCTGCTGCTGGTGCAGCGACTCCTGAGATAGCAGATGCCACATCTTGAACTACACGCTCAGTTTTAGTAGCTGGCTCTGGTAATCCAGCCTGTGTAAGCACCTTTTGAATTGCTTGGCTAGGCATTTGGAGTTTACCAAGATCAACTCCTGTAGCTTGGTTAATTCCACCAGAAATCATATTAAGAAAACTGTTTAACGCATCTCCAGCAATAACTGGTAGTCCAGCAGCGCCAGTTGCAGCAGCACGAGCAGTTAACCCCAATTGACGGGGCACTTGTTTTGCTGCTTCTGTTACGCCTTCTTTTACTTGATCAACAATAGATTCTTCTTTTTTTGTTGGCTTTTGTCCACCGCCAGCCCGTAGTTCTGCTACACGAGTGCGTAACTCTTGAGAATCAGGATCTACAGTATCAGGGATATTGTCAATCGTGATTCCATCTTCTGTGGTAATGGAATATGGCATCTTAGTAATTAACCTTAATGTTTTTGCTTGGCATCTTTGCTGGAGCGCCTAACGCCCTATTTGCATTTAATCCGTAAGCTGAACCCATTTGCTCAAACTCGCCACGCTTTGTATTGTAAGCAGTAGTAGCAGTCCCAAATAATTGATCTGATAAATCTTGGAAGTCTTTTCTTTGTGTTGGCGTTAGCTTTTTACCGCTAATACGCAATTCAGCGTAGTTTTTAGCTCTATCTAAAGCTCCTGATGCAGCCATAGCCATGCCTAATTCAGATTCACGAACTACTGACCCTGGATCAAGTAACTTCATAAATTTAGTAGCAGCAGCCAAATCCCCTGCTGGGCTTTCAGATTTTAATGAATCTGTAATTTGACTGTATGCAGACTGCATCTCGCCATAAGCCTTATAAACTGGCTCTGCTGAGAAGGCCTTTTTAAGTCCCATCTCATTATCAAAGCCTTTTTGACCGCCCGTCATGTCCAATGTTACTTTTTGTGCTTTTGCTGCTGACTGATCCATTACAAACTGCTGGAATGTACCTTTATATCCTTGCCCTTGAGCAAACTGATATTCTTTTACTGATGCTGGAGCAGCTTCAGCCTTTGGAGTAGTTAGCTCAATAAACTTAGCTGGATCTGTAACCCTTAGATAATCTAATGCAGCACGATTAGCAGCAGTAGCATCTACCTTTTCCGCCATTGGTAGATTTCCACGCAATGCACCTATGGTTTCAGCTTCAGCCATACCACCGCCAAACTCAGGGCGAGATAGCATTTCTAACTGAGATCCTTGTCCTTGTGCCATTGGGATAGGTTGAGGAGCTTGTGTAGTAGCGCCAGCAATAGCCTTTTCATACTTTGCACGAGCCTCTTGCTTTTGCTTGTATTCGCTTAATTGTTGAGCAGCAAGCATTTGCTTAAGGGTAGTATCAAATGATGCTTGATAACCACCATATCCAGCGCCTAAAGCGCCAGCTAAAGCCTGTCCTGTGCTAGGAGCATTAGTTTGCTTACCAGAAGCGCCTAACAAGGCAATCAGAGCGCCAATACCGCCCTGTGCCAATGCGTTTTGTTGCATTTGCTGAGCTTGTTCTGGGGACATTACCGCAGAATAATCGGGAGGTGCGCCAAATAAAGTAGATAGATCTAATGCCATTTTTTATCCTAACAAAGAATTTGGATTGCGCTTTGCTGATCTTGGGGATAGCAAGTTAAGTATTCCAGAGTAGTCTACTGCGCCACCTGGAACAGTATTGCGTTGTGCCATTTGAGCATATGGGTTTTGCTGTTGTTGTGGCTGACCACCTAACAGTCCTTTGCCTAGCATACCTAATTGCAAGGCATTACCGATTGACATTTTTCCACCATACTTTGCCATTGCTTCTGCGCCAGCAGCTTTTTGTTGAATATCATAAGCAGCCATTTGCTCTGGAGTCATCCCAGAGTTAGCTGGTATTGTATTACCGCCAGGAGTAAAATCTACTGGTGTAGATTTATCTATTACAGATCCTCCACTAGCTGTAGTGGTAATTGGAGAAGCAACAGATGGAATTAAATCACCAGCGCTATAAGCATAAGATAAGTTTTGAGCAATAGCAGCCTCAGATAAACCGCTTGCAGCAAGGGCAGCAGCATCAGCAGCAGCGAATGACTCTACGCCAGCCATCGCTAAGTTCTGTGCAATGGCAGCTTCAGATAGTCCACTAGCAGCTAAACTTGCAGCATCAGCAGCTACAAACGCAGCATCGGCAGCACCAGCAGCGCCAGCAGCACCAGCGCCAGTAGCCCCCATAGCACCAAGAGCATAAGGTGCAGCAACAGAAGCAGCGACTAATCCTACTGTTTTCCATCCTCCAGGAATATTATCGCCTACAAACTTATCTACTTCTGATAAGCCTTTGCCGATTTCTTTACCTGGGTCAATGTCGGCTAATGCGCCTAATACGCCACCGCCACCGCCATCTGTGCCAATAGCACTAGAGATTGGATCTGTAATTGCTGAAACAGGATTTCCGCCACCACTCATAATTTATACTCCACTAATATTTGTTTATTCTCAAATCCAATTCGTTTCCACAATCTAGCTACAGATTCTCTAGCATACCCCTGTATTTTAGTAGCACCCATGCTTTTTAACAAAGATTTAAAGTGTTCTAAAGTATCTTGATTGCCAATGAACTTACCGCCAATCGCACAAACAAATGCAATCATTCCATTTGGATAATTTGCAAATGAAACTACTGCACATCCTTTTATTGCGTTTTCCTCTACAGCCACAAATAAATGCCATTGCTTGTTAATCAAATACACCTTTACTTGATCTGCCGTATATTCCTCTGTACCACCTTGCTTTAATGCTTCTTCTATAAACTTTCCTACTACATCCCAATGTAGGTGTAAGTGCGCTACATTAAGATATTGAACTTGCATTAGAACCCGTAGCCTAGCAATCCACCTAAAGCAGCACCGCCAACAGCACCAGTTGTTCCACCAATACTAGGGAACGCTTGGCCTAAAGCATAGCCACCTAAACCACCAGCCAAACCACCAGCTAAAGCGCCTGTAGTTCTGTTTGTAGATTGTGGCAATTGCTGTACTTGTGATCCATAGCTTCCTAATGGAGAGCCGTATACAGATGATAAGTAGCCAGATAACTGCTCGTAAGGTAAACGCTGCTCGTAAGCATAACGAGTCATTTGCTCTTGCAATGGTTGAGCAGCAATAGCTTCTTGCTGTGCGCCAACTTGTCCAAGTTGCTGTGCTGGCAAATACTGTTGTCCGTAAATAGATGGAGCAGCTTGAGCAATGTTAGTTAAGCCCATTTGAGCCTGTTGCTGTAAGCCACGCTCTGCTTGGTACTGAGTGCCAGCAATGTTAGCAGTAATATCGCCTAATGCTCGACCATAACCCTCTGTAGCAGTACCTAAAGCCCGTTCCATAGCGCCAGAACCTAAACGACCTGATTTTGAATAAAGGCTAGAGATTCCTGGAAGAACTTGCTCGCTAAACTGTTGAGTCAATGGGCGAGTAGCAGCTTGCATCATCTGTTGCTGATAAGGGTTTGCATTTAAAAAGCCACCACCAGCAGTTTGACCAAGCCCTTGAGCAGATTGCATATAAGCGTTTTGAGCCTGTTGCAATACTGGGCTTTGCTGACGAGCAATAGCTTCTTGTTGAGCAATTGACTCGGTAGTAGCAGCAGTAGGGCTTACATAAGTTTGCCCAGGAAAGAACGATGGTTGCTGTCCTGTCAAAAATAAACTTTGCGCCCTTTCCAATCCTGTTGTTAGGAATGGTAATAATGCTGGGTCTATTTGCGATGTGGTTGTACTTGTTGCCATTTGCTTTCCTTTATCCTACTACTACATATTTAAATGTTTTTCCTGAGATGCTATTAGCTGGATGGCTAATAACTGCGCTTCCATTAGTTACAGAAGAAATATATGGTGAAGTAAATATATTGCTTGTGTAACCATTAGAAGATAAATAGCTAAGTGTTGCTATTACTGATGGTGTTACTGGCCTTGTAGGGCTTGTTTGCGCTGCAATATGCTCAATAATTACTTGTGTACTAGATGTAGCCCACGCTATTTCTACATAATCATTTTTTGCTAATGCAACAAAAAAGTTTAAAGATGCAATTAAATGTCCAGAAATACCGCCATGACTATTTGGTATTGAAAATTGACTATTACTTGCTGTAATATCTGTGCCATTTTTTCTAAACCAAACATCTACATCATGTATTTGACTGTCTGAATTTGTAAATTGCGCAGAAAACTGTAAATTGTATAAACCAGAATATCCAGCAGTTAATCTTGATCCACTTGCTAAAGATACGCCTTCTGCATAATCGGTAGCATTAAAAGTCATTACATAAGAAGCTGTAGTGCTTGCTGCACTTTGATCTGTAGTATCTTGAAAAGCGCCATACGGAAAATAATTAGATGCACTAACATCATCCGTTGGCATTAACAAAATAACGCTATCTACGCCAATACGAGCATCTGTAATGGTAGTAGTTGTTGCATTGCCTGTAGCTAATGTAATAGAGCCAGTATTATTGGTTTTGCCGTTCATAATGCCATTGACAACTTCAGCGACAGATCGCTGATCTCCACCAAAAGGAGGTAATTGTCTAAACATTATCGAGTTCCAAGGCCATTCAAATCTATATCAGCACCTACCGCAGAAGTCCAGTTTCCTGTTGGTGTTAATTGTAGACGATGATAGCGCCCTACGCTACGAATACTTACTCTATTTTCAGCATCAGCAGCCGTTTGAGATCCAAATGTTACAGCTTGATTTAGCAGTCTACGGGACTCAATTGCTACGCTTGCAGAGCCATCATCTACTATAGGTTTAACCATAGTAATAGCAGATGTAGCTCCTGGCACTTCAATATCACCAGTTTCTAGATAAGCCGTTGCATTAGCTCCAGTAAATGTAACGATTTTAGCCCCATTAACGCCAGCTAATTGCAGCTTGCCACCTAACCATAAACGACTATCAAATGTAGTCATAATGGTTTCTAAAGTGCCATAGCTATCCATACCCTCTAGCGTTACTGCTGGAGTAGATGTGCTAGCAATGCGATCAACAGTAGTTGTTCCGCTAGTCCATCTTTGGGTCTGGAAATTGTAAATTAACAGGCTATCTACAGTTGCCGAGTTATTAGAGGCATAAGCCCAGATAATGAGCTTTTTGGCTGGATCTACCGCAGCAGACATCAGATACAAAGTACCCTCATCTACATTATCAAAGAAATAGCGATTTACCTTTTCGTTTCCGATAGGTACTACATTTTGACCATCACAAGCATAGAATCCGTCATCACCTAAGAAGAAGCTAGTTCCACCATATTGAATGATGGAGTTTTGCTCATAACATCCTAAATTACGGCTAATATTGTCAAACTGGAATACCAATGGGCTTCCAACATAAGACATACGATGAATGGCTCGATCCATAAAGACTAGGCCAAACTCACCGCCTGTAACGCCAACGACTGTACCGCCATCGGGAATATCCTGATAATCAGCTTGAGTTGTTGCGCTTGTAGTCCAGCTAGACTCATCACCTAAAGCAGACCATTGAACTCGATTAGGGTAATCTGATTGCACATTGCCAGATACTACAAAGTCCCGTACTACAGTTACATACTTAGCTACTGGAGCATCGGCAGCAAGATCGGCAAACAAAGATGAGCTATTAACATTAAAGCCCTGTAGTTTATTTGATCCATTAGCACCGATAACAACATTACCAAACTGAGTAAATCTCCAACGATTGTCTACAGCAGTAGAGTACCCACCAGACTTTGACACATTATTTAACGATAAATCACCGCTATCTAGCTTAAATAGCTTAGTATCGCCACCAGCAAAAACCAAAGTAGCGCCAAGCGTTGTTTTAGCTGCAACTACATTGTTTAGGTTTTCTGAGGCAGATCCAGAGTAATCCACTACTGTAGGAAGCGCACCATATCCAGTTAGCTTTGAGTAGACATTTTCTGCCCTTCTTAGGCCGTTGGTAATACCTGGCTGATCGGGAGTCCACTCACCAAAATTTATACGACTTAGCGCCATGATTCACTTCCAATATTGTTATCTGTCCAAGTATCTGAAGATGCTGTAACTGGTGTCCAGTTGGTTGAATCTTCTTCCGCTTGAGTCCATGTATCTGTACTTGGTGAAACATCAGTCCAAGACTCTGAGCCAGCAGTTTCATTAGTCCAATTATCGCCCAATCGGTTGCCAGCGCATACTACTAGAGTCGTACCATTTATCGTACCACTTGCAGAATAGATTGCTATAGCCTGTGCATCTACATAAGCCTCGCAAACTACCGCACCTTCTCCAGCATATTCAACGCCACCATTAGCGCTTACTGTTGCTACGCCATTTATTTGCGCTTCGGAAGTACGCAGTCGAATAGCGCTAGAACTGACTTCTCCGCTTGATGTAATTGAACCGACACCAAGCCGTACCCGTATGCCAGTTGATTCTGCGCTTGCCGTACAGTTGATAGAGCCTTGTCCTTGATATATTGCGATTGCTCCAGCCAAAACGCTTGCAGATCCATTTATTTCCCCTTGTCCTACGGCTACCCTAACCCCAGCAGCAATAACGCTTGCAGAGCCTTCTATTGAGCCTGATGTTGTTCTAATTGCGTATGCTTCTGACTCTACTTGTGCGTTAGCAGTAATAGCTGCCGAACCTGTAGAAATTCTTGTGCCTTGGGCAACAATTGTCGCATTTCCAGCAATATCCGCTACGCCTGTTCTTAGGCGAGTTCCATTAGCTTCTACATCTGCGCTTGCAGATACGGAAGCTCCTGGGAATTTAACGCATAAAGTGTCCCATACTGGATCGTCAAACGATATATTTAGTTGATCTAGATTCCCTAAAGAATCCATATCCTCTAATCGCCAGTTGCCACATACCTCGTCTACTTCCCAAGTGTGGTCAAACGAATATGGTACTTGCTCTAAAGTCCCGAACTGATCTAACTGTTCGAGGGTTAAAGCCATTATGCCAATGTAACTGTTAGGCTACCAGAAGCAATCTTGAAAATATCGCCTGTATCAATGGCCTTAGATGTTGTCAAAGGTGTGTGATACAGCATATTGCCAGTAGTTAAAGCATCCCAAATACCGATATGGGTAATTGTTCCCCATGATGCAGTAGCTTGATCGAATGTTATATCAGCCGATGTAGCAGACACACCATTAGAAGGAGATGCAAAAGTAGCAGCTTTACGAGCATAAGATCCACCGCTAACTTCTGTACCAGTACCAGCATCCGTAGGATCTGCTGTATGCAGACTTACATAAACTGATGCTGGTGATGTGTATGATGTGTTTCTCAAAGTTGCGTTAATTAACGCATTTTCGAGGTAGTTTGACATTTCAGCCATGTTAATTCCTTATCGTGAAGTAATACGCATTTGTAAGGGTATACCCGAATACTCTGAGTTTTGATCCGAGTCTTGAATATTCTTTACTGCTCTATCGTACAAAAGCGCCCAAGTCTGGGAGCGAGCATCATTGATTAAATATGGCTCTGCCTCTAACAATGAGCCATAAAGTAAAGCATCAGGATAGTTAGCCAAAAACACATTTGAGGAGTTTGAGCTAGAAAGTACAGTAGGTTGAGCATAATAAAGGATCTCCAACACATAAGCCGTATCAGGGATTGGTGCAAACTGAAACTCAGATGACAATACAGTATAAAAAACTGGAAGCCCAGACTCATCGGCTCTAGCATCTCTTGTGAAGCCACTAGGACTCATATAAGTAACTGGCATACGAGGATTACCCTGTGTATACAAATCCCGAACTTCCAAGAAATCTGTAGGCAAAGCTACTCGTGCATCTCCAGCAGTCATGTTTGCAGTAGCAGACTTTAGCATCTTACGAGTGCGTAACTCCCTAGCAAGACGAGTTTCTGCAAAGCGAATAAAGTCAGGAATTACATCGGTCAAATCACTTCGACCTAGGTAATTTGCGACTGAAGTCTTTAAATCAGAATACGATGTATAAGCCATATATGCCCTTAATTCTTAATATCATCCCATCCGTAGATGTATGATCCAACATGGCCTATCTCCATAGATAAGTCATGGTCTACCCATGTCTGTATTCCAGCATCTTTAGCCTTAATACAGAAGTAAATATCTTCACCTAACAACTTTCCTTTAAGCAATTGCTCAAAGTAGAAATAAGGCTGGGGAATGTCTTTTAGGCATGAAGTCTTAATCAGCATGACTCCGCACCCAATAGCATCTACTTTCCCTATGCCTTTTTCTTTATTAGAGTAAACCTCTAACCAATCTACGCTACCATCTTCATTGATCTGAATATTCCGAGCAGTAGGCTTCGGAGGCATCATTCTGGTAGTAGCATTAACGCCTATTATATCTTTGTTGGCCTTTAAAAGGCGCTCAAATGTATCTTTTGGGAAACGCATATCAGCATCAATAAAAAGGATGTAATCACATCCTTCTGCTACTGCCGTCTTAACAAGGCTATTGCGCTGATCAAATATCAGCGTACCTTGCGATGTATATACATTTACCTTGTGTTTTGTATTTGCTGCTAAATGTCCGACCATGATTGCCAGGTCAAACGCAGTATTTACTTCCATTAATCCCCTAGCTGGGATGCAAATTCCGACTCTCATACATTACCCCCACGAGTTCTAAATACTCGATTCTCAGGGTTGTTAAGCCATTTTGCTAATGCCTTTGGGTCTACTATGTGATACCCACGCATAATGCCCATTTCATTGAGCGTTTCAATAATTAATGGAGGTAGCTCTGCTATCTTATTCTTTGGGTCTAATGGGGCATCTCCCCACCCAGTTTTACCGCTTCTCTGATTAAACTGCTTTTGCGTATGATCTACAAAAGCTGATAAATCCGTTTCAGAATGGATAAGCAAACCGCCTTTGCCGTCAGCATGAGCCGTTTTAATTACCCCGTCTATTGAACCTAAATTACCTCGTTTACCGAGATCAGACATAAAATCTCCTAGAAAAGGGGGTAAGTTTCCCCACCCCCTTATTCTACATTACTATCAAGCAGTCAGATCGAAAATACCGCCATGAGCAGCTTCGTTCTTAACTTCCAATGTCAATTCTGCCAAGATTTGTGTCTTGTCGCTATCGCCAGCTTTTGCCAGTTCGATAGTTTGGAATGGGCGGAGGTAAGCCAATGCTGCATACTCAGGATCGAGTACGAGAGCATCACGAGTACGCATGAAGCGATTTGGAACGATCTGCAATACACCAAAGTCGGACTGATAGAGATCAGCGCCAGCTAGGATTGTTGCTTGACCGCTTGTTGGAACTTGGTAACGCTGTGCAGCAAGACCAGAGAAGCCAGAAACAACTTGCTTGAGAGCTGGGCTAACAAACAATGTTGAAGGTGTGCCACCTGATGTAAACACTTTAGCAACTACATCTTTCAACATAGCTTCTGTGAAAGTACGAGTAGAGCCGTCTGTACGAGTAGAAACACCAACAGTAGTTGGATCAACACCAGTTACAGAAGTACCATTCTTGCTTGTGTTTGTCTTGATGTAAGACAACAAAGAACCCATTTTACGGGCTGTAGAGTTGCTTGAACCAGTAGCTTGACCTTGATTAGCTGTGATGATTGTTTCAATATCACGCTTGATCTCAGAAGATGCTTTAGCCAATTGGTATGCCTTTTCAGACTTACGACCAGCTTTATCAACAGCTTCCAAAGTACCAGAAACTTGAATTGTCTTACCCACGATTTGTGTGTAGTTACCAATACGAGTTGTTGGTGAGAGGTCAGCAGCAGTAGCATCAGCACCTTCAACTAAAGCGTTAGCAGTAGTAGAAGCAGCCAAAGCATCAGTTTGCCACTCATGGTAAACACCAGTAGCCTTAGTCTTGCCAATAGATGACATGATTGGGGTATCGGTAGGGGAGATGTTATAGATAACATCGGAGAGATCTTCACGAGCGCCTACGGCATCGTAGCGATTATAAATAGCCATGATTTAATTCCTTTAAATTATAAAAATCGTTCAAATAAGCGAGCTGCATCGTTTTTACTGCCTGTTTGGCGTAAACGAGCAAACTCTTTTTTCTTTGCTTCTTGTTCGGAACTCTGCGGATTAGTTGTTCCAGGTTTGAGAGTCTTAGGAGCAGAGGCCACCTTTTTAGTAGCGCCAGCCTTGCCAGCTACGAGCTTCTCATACTGCATAGCTTTATAGAGCGTTTGTACAGCACGACTGTCATAAACCTGAGAAAGCTCTTGGTCTGAGAATCCAATAGATTTAGCATAATTGCGAATATCTCTACGGACTACTTCTGCCTTGGCCTCATCCTTAAACTCAGGAATCAGCGTTTTTAGCTTCTCTTGTTCGGATTGGATATGGCGTTGCAATTGCTGTCCTTGTAGAGCCTGTTGTTCTTGTTGAACACGCATACGCTCTGCTTGAACCGCTTGTAACTGTTTATCCCTTTCGCTACGCTCTGCTACCTTAATTGCATAAGCAATAGGATCTGTTTCCTTGAGTTCTTGCAAGTTCTCGCTGGAATCCTGTTGGCTCAACAATTGCTCAATAACTTGGAGTCGTTGTGCGTAAGTATCTCTAGTCTTTGCTGCTTCTTCAATCTTTACTCGCTCGGCTTCTACAGCTTTGCGTTGTTCCGCTAAAGATTGAGTCTTTTTCTGATAGTCAGCAGTCCTACTGTAACCATTCAAAAGTTCATCTAGACTTACTTCCAATTCTTCGCCATTTGCTTTGACTCTGTACTTGGGAGCTTCTTCTTCAACTTCTTCCTGGTATTCAGCTTCTTCCGCACTTACATCTGATTCCTCGCCCTGTGGCTCATCGTACTGAGTTTCCTCATCGGATGAATCATCTGCACGAACCTCTGGGTCAGCTTGCGCTTCCTCGGTTTGTGGGTCAAGAATAGACATAAATGCGTTAGCTGCACCGCCTATCGTGGTATCTACACTCCCTTGTGGGTTGGTGTTTTCGCTCATCGTTTTTACCTTTTATGGTAGTTAAAAAACCTTAAACCGCTTTTTATCAATTTCGCTCTGATCTGCGATTGATTGAATAGAAGCGTGAAATTCCTCAATTGCTCTCAGTTTTACTAAGGCTCTTTCTCGGCCTTCTACATCATCTTCGTGAGAACTAAAAATCATATTCTTATATAACTCTACTTGAGCATCAAACAGCTCAATAAAGAACTCATCTCTTAAATAGGTCTGCGCTCTTTCAGCTTTATTCATTACATCCCTTTAGCCATTAATTCAGCAGTCTTTAAACGAGTATCGGCTTGAAACTCAGCAGTCTTTAACTCTAACTGAGCAGCAGCCTTCTCACGCTCTAATTGTATATCCGCCATAGCTTTTTCTCTAGCCAATTGAATATCTGCTTGAGCTTTAACTTGATCCGCTTGAATCTTAGCTTGCAACTTAGCTTGCTCGCCTTGGATCTGAGCTTGTGTCTGAGCGATATACGCTTGAACGGCTGGATCTACTGGCGCTTGCTGTGGAGGTGGAGGCGCAGATAACTGAGCATCTAACTCTGGTGGAATCTCTTTAAAGAACTCGTTTGAATCTTTGTAGCCAGCAGCTTCAATCATCTTGCCTAGCGTATTGCGATACTGCCCTACAGTTACCAATGGGTTAGCCATGCCTTGAGTAGTAAGGATCTGCTCTTGCTTTTGTAGAACCATAGCAGCCATAGCCATTTGTTGATCTTTGCTACCAGTACCCAAACCTACATTGATCGCTACATCGTAGTTGTTCTTCCACTCACGAGGGTCAATAGATACATACTTACCACGCATACGGACTACACGAGCCTTATCTTGGTACTTGCATAACAAATGGAAAATTCCGCTAAACAGATCCTTAACGCCAGTATCTGCAAAGATACGGGCAATCATCTCTAAGCGACCAGATCCAGCCTGTTGCATAGCAGCAATAGCAGTAGCAGTAGTGTTTTGCAGAATGTTAGGATCTAAGCCTTGGCTAGTCTGCGTAACTCCAGAGCGTTTCTGTAACACATTGTCCATGTAGTCAAGCATTGGGAAGCTCTGAGCAGCAGTAGGAGGAACTGTAAGCGCCTGTACTGCTCCTGGGGTTTTCATGCGAACTACGCCATTTGGAGCTACTGTCAGCAAATCATCCATGTTTACTTGACCATCAATAGCCGTCATACGAGGCATATTTGTTAGGTACAAGTTATCTAGGATTTGACGGGTAATCGTGGACTTAATCAACTGAATGTCCATCGCACGATCAGCTAGACTTTGACCAAAGAACTTGTGTGGCATTGGAATAGGGCATACAGAAGCGAATGGAATATGATCCACTTCTTCCTTATCCAAGACTGTAGTCATACCAGCATAAGTAACCTTAACAAGCTCTGCCATGCCGTCATCGTCTAAATCGGTACGGATGTAGCACTCAAACACCTCAATCTCTTGCATTGAGAAGTCTAAGGATTGCGCCTCATCAGGCATCTCGCCACGATCATAACGGGCAATACGCTCTGGAGAGTATGTCAAATCACTATACGCTGGAAGCTCATCTACAACATCTTTAGGATAACCAGCAGCAATTAAGTCTGAGCGAGTCATCATTACACGATGGGCTACAAATCGAGCATCTCTAATGCTCTTATCACGCTTAGAGATCAAGAACTCCTCTGGAGGTACATTCTGAACCTTTACACGCCCAGCTTCTTTTTTCTTCTTGATGACTACATCGTAAGAGTAAGTAGCTGGAATCAACATACCGCTAACAGGATCAAGACTCTCAGGAGAGATCTCTTTCATGTCTTGGCTTACAAGCTCCATCTCATTGTCTGCAAAAAGCATTGTGAGTTCTTCTGCATTGAGATCTTTGTACTTCTCTTTGATAGGATCTTCGCTATCTTCCCACCAGTATTTAACAATGCCATTCTTTTGTAGAAGTGCATCTTTAAACCAATCGTGCATCAGGATAACGCCATCGTTATCTTGGAAAAACACTAAATTACAGTATTCTGTTGCTTGTTTAGCTGCTTCTTCATCGCCAGGAAACTTAGGCTCAAAGCGCACTAACTCGTCAGACTGAGTAAAGATACGGAGCAATTGTGGCAACGCACCATCTACTACCTCTGCTACTTCACCAGTAACAATGGATGAACGGCCTTCTACTTCGTTGCCATACGGCTCACGATTGTAGTATTTAATGGCCTTGGAGCGATCATCTGTAGTTTCTGTTTCTACGAACCCAATGGAGTTCTCGATCTCAGAATCCAGAATACCTTTTAGCTTGTTATCATCCATATTTACACAATCCAGTTTGTTTTAACATTTATGGGTTTATCCCATGTATACGGCTTCTCATCTAACCCTACGGCAACATACCGCCAAGCATCGGCAGCATGAGAGTTTTGGTCATGTAAAGGCTTATCGCTAAACATTTTAGTATCAGGATCAACTGCGTACCGATAATGCCTTAATGCCTGTAATCCTTCTGCACATCTGCTTTGGTCAAAATAGCACCTATTCATCAGCATACGAGCAGCGTTAATTCCTTCAGAAATGCTTAGTTTTGGAGTAATCCTAACTGGCAATCCCATTCCCTCAATAATCTCTTTCGTACTGCGCCCTGTCATATTCTTATGCTCTGCATCATGTGGCAGCCAATGATCTCTATAAGTGTAGCCTTTTTCATGCAAAAGGTTTACATAAAAATCAATTGTCTTTTGGCAGTCCTGATAGAAGTCTATGATTCTTACCTCGCCTCCTGGCAATGTCTGTACGAACCAGATGCTTGTCATATCCGACCAGCCAAGATCCCAGAATGTGCTTACGAGAATACCCTTGTCTACAGGCACATCCTTAATGCGATTATCTTCTTGCGCTTTTCTTAGCTCTGTAGCGTATACAGCGCCATCTAATACTTGTCTTGTATTGCCTTCCCATACATTGAGATAGGCATCCATATCCCTAGCCTTGAGATCTTCCATCTCCGATCTAAGTACAGACGGAAACCAAGGATTATCAGACCAGTTTACTTTTACTACTTTAGCGTTGCTAGGTGGATAAACCACGAACCGCTTATATGTTTCATCCGTATCTAACTCAGGATTAAATGTTACCCAGATCTCTGAATCTTCTTTACGGATCGTAGGAATCAATACATCCCACGAGCTTTTAGATGTAGTCTGAGCTTCTTCTACCCAGCATATATCTACACCCTCAAACGACTTAATTTTAGTAATGTTGTGCTTTAAACCAGCAAACAAGAACTCTGTTCCGTTCTTACCAAAGATGCTGGTGTTCTGTACAGTATAGAAGTCCTCTAACCCCATAGACCTTACCTGATCTGCTAATAACGCATGAACAGAGTCGGAGATAGACACTTGGAACTCACGAGCGCACAATATTCTGAGCTTCATCCTACGCCCAATGGCTAACAGGACTCTAGCTACTGTCCATGACTTAGAACTACCTCGCCCACCATAGACAATCTTATAACGATGCTTTTCCAGTAAGCACTCTAGCTTCTCTGGAATCTCTAAACTTAGCTTTTCTTCTGCTTCGATCACTCTGGGCGCTTGATAATGAACTCAATCTGCTTCAGCTCAATAGCCTCACCATCTACACCGCTAATCTCAGTAGCTTGTACGGCCTTGCCGTCTACACGATCAATCACTTCTTTGATAGCCCAAGGCTCGCCATCTTCAGCAGCCTTTACTAGCTTCTCTGCAATGTTGCGTAACTTACGGCTATCTTCTTGAACCAAGGCTACTCTGAGCTGGTTGTAGAACAGCTTTCCCTTCTTGCCGTTCTGATTGCCTATAGGAGCGCCACCCTTATTAGTTGATGCAACTTCTACATTATTGTTTTCTAAAGCGTTTTCCATTCCATTCCCTATGGGTTGATGGTTGATGATGTAGTTATTCTACAACACTTTTGGTAAGAATGACTTTCATCCCATCTATCATTCTAGGAAGAATTGTTAGCATCTGCTCACTTATTCCCATCTCATCCGCTAATGGGCTTTTTTCTAACAAGCACTCTTTCATGTAGAAGCGATCTTTCCAGCCTAGATACCAATGCCAATCGGTATAGTAAAGCCAGCTATTCTCGTTGAACGCTCTTACATGAGTTGGATCTTGCCAAGCACCTAGACTTAAGTCATAAGGCACATGAATATGAAACTCACCTTTTTCTGATAGCAAGTCCTTGCAATTTGTCATTGCTGCCACCAAATCAGGTATATGCTCTAGAACATCGTTAGCGATGATTCTATCGAACATCCCCTTCTTGATCTCTATATCGCCAAATCTTGTAGAGATTGTTTCTCCCCAAGGCACATTGGTGATATCTAAAACCCAATCAGGGTTTTTACTAGCCTGTATGTCTGCGTTTAAGCAGTCCTCTAGGAAGTCTTTACCGCTACCGATATTAAGACAGTTTGGCAATGAGGTCATCTATATTTGAGCTACAAAGTAATGGGATTAGCTCCTGGATCTCTTGGTCTGATTTCTCCCACCAAGGGTTTTCCCTAAGAGCTTCTATTTGTTTCTCGGTAAATCTGTATTTCAATATCTTAGCTGGATTACCGCCTACTATTGCGTATGGTGGCACATCCTTTACAACTGTAGCGTTAGCGCTTACTACTGCGCCATCTCCTATTGTGATACCAGACATGATAGTACAGCCAGATCCTAGCCATACATCGTTTCCTATGCTTATATCGCCTTTAGTTGCTGGGTGGCCTTCGCCATGCCATTTAAACGCATCTTTATGTATATGTCCGAATGGATAAGTAGTTACCCAATCTGTCCTATGGTTTCCACCTAAGAACAATTGCACATTATCGGCAATACTACAGAATGAGCCTATGCTTACTTGAGCATCTTCTCCCCAGCTACGAATGACTAGATTCTCTAGCCCGTATGTATATCTCAGTTACTCACCATTTAACTTTGTTTGCCCAAAACGCAGCCGATAATTTTCCCTTGGCTATGTTTTTAGCATGGCGAGCCTTGAATGACTTACGCCTAGCCTTATCTTCTGCTGATTCGCCTTCTTTGGCTGGACTACCGCTTACGCCTTGCTGCCCGAATCGAATGGTTTTTACCTTATCACCTTCTTTAGCCACTACAACATGGCTTTTAGTAGGATGGCTAGGTGTTTTCTTTGGCTTGTTATAGCCAGCAACGCCCATACGCTCTAGTACGGATGCAGCTTCTTTCAGCTTCATTTTTTGTAACGAGCAGACTTAGAGGCCTCAGAAATAGCAATCGCTAACGCCTGTTTAGGATTCTTAACGACTTTACCGCCCTTGCCAGAGTGCAGAGTGCCTTCTTTGAACTCACCCATTACTTTGCCGATCTTGGCTTGTTTTTTAGTCATCTTCATCTTCAGACTCCATTTCTTCTTCTGCGCCAATTGCTTCCCAGGCATCGCATCCACGATTACCATCGCAAACAAAATCAAAGATCTCGCAATGTCCCATACCTTTAGGTACACCGCAATCGGATAGATCGATATTGAAGTATTCACAAGCCTTACACTTGCCTTCGCCATCTTTCTTTTCGCCATAATTAGCTGTCAAGACGGCTTTTTTCATGTTGCCTTTGTTAATATCCTTATCCATTGTAGATAAAGGGCAAGATGTTTTATCTTCAGCCAGCAAACCACCTTCTTCTTTGTGTCCCATTTTGGGCTTATCGCCCAGTAGACCGATCATAATGGTAGTTTTTTCTGGTTTCATAACATCTCACGAAATTTTAGGCAAAGGTTTCCTAGCGAAATTTTACTATATTTTTAAGATGTCAAGTAAATTTATTTCCAAACCATACATGGTATAGATCTGGGATATTAACCTTGATCCATTCTTGAGCTTCTTGATCGTTTTTGCGATTGTCCATGCCAATAGTTTGACTGCCTACATGGTGTACATAAGACCGAGAAATATAGTTTTGAAAGCCATTGGCCTGTATTTGTAAGCATTGAATATCGTCTGAATACCAATTAATCGGCATATAGTCCACCCATGCCTCTCTAGAGATAATTCCAAAAAGAGGAGATAAGACATCAGACTGAATAGCTTGGCCTTCCTCTACAAACTTAACGCCATTGCGATACTCGCCAGCATCCCGAATATTCTGCAATCCACGCACATAATCGGCTCTACTGCATAACCAGCCTAAGTTGTGGTTTTTTAACAACACTTTATCTTCTATCAGCAGATCAAAGCTACTGGGGGTTAATACTATGTCATCGTTTGCCACAATGATCTCAGGGAACATCTCAAACGCATAGCGCACTACATCGTTGTATGAGTCCCCGTAGTTTGTGCCGTTGTTAGGTAGATTGATTGTATTGTGCCTAGGAAGCTCTAGATCGCTCCCAGAGATGATTACTGTTACTTCCTTTGGCATATACGCATCTATTGATGCCAGCATGACAGGGAGGCATTTAGCCGTCTTTGTTGCTATTACTATTGCAAGATTGGCATACGAATCGTTCATTCATTCCTTCGTTATAAGATTGGATAATTCCGTCTTTAGTCGTTTTTTGAAACTTGCATTTTGAGCAAATCCGCATAGTGATTTGACTTGGTTTTCTTGTCCAGTTCGTGCTGGAGTCGTTTTTTTGCATTTTGTAAGTCTACTTCTAGCCTGTTAGGTGAAATTCTAAGAGCATGGGCTAACTGTCCTGTAGAAGCGTAAGGATGACTTACATATCGCATTTTAAGCACCCTTCTTAATTCCAAGGGTAAACCCTTAATTGACTGCTCTATCAGATCCCCGTCTACATGGTCTGGCTCATAATGTGGCTCAGATTCGGAGTAAATATCGCCTAACTCTGGTATGTAGTTCTTTTCAAAACTACGGCAAGTGCTATCAGGCTGCGGAGCTACAGTTCCGTAACAAACATACCAAGCCCAGTTTTTTAGCCGTTCTTCCATATTGTCATTTATTTTGTAATGATTTATTGTATTATATTCAATATCTTAACGCAAAGGCATATATGGCTGGCTATCGTTTAACTGATGAAGAATGGATTGCATCTTGGAATAAAATCGGCAGTCCTAGTGAATTTGCCAAACTACATGGGATTGCAACTAGAAATGTAATGGCTAGGCGTAGGTCAATAGAAAATAGATTAGGCATTAGATTAGATACATTTAATAGCCAAAATCCAGCTTATGTAAAAAAAGTAGATCAAGCTCCTCACAATGTACGCAGAGGAATAGATGTAGATAAAGTTAAGCGAGTCATTGTATTTTCTGATGCTCACTTTACAGATACAACAACAACAGCTTTCAAAGCGTTGTTAATGATGATTGATACATTTAAGCCAGAAGTGATTATTTGTAATGGCGATGCTTTTGATGGTCAAGTTCTTAGCAGATTCCCATCTATCAATTACGATCAAAAGCCTACAGTTTTAGAAGAACTTAATTCCTGTCGTTGGCACTTAGATGAGATTGCTAAACATCGGCCTCCAGGTTGCGAATTAATTTGGACTCTTGGCAATCACGATATGCGCTATGAGTCTTGGCTTGTTAATAAAGTCCCAGAGTATTCTGGTGTAGATGGATTTAGCCTTAAGTATCACTTCCCAGAATGGAAAACTTGTTGGTCTTATTGGATTGGCGAGGAAACAATCGTAAAACATAGATACAAAGGTGGTCGTACTGCTGGCTACTCAAACTTAGTAGCTGCTGGCAATACAAACATTATTACTGGGCATACCCATGTTTTGTGCGCATCTCCTATAAGCAACTATCAAGGCACTTACTGGGGCGTTCAAACAGGATGCCTAGCTGATCCTATGAGCGCTACCTTTGAATACTGTGAGGACAGCCCTAAAGATTGGCGTAGTGGCTTTGTAATGCTTTCATTTGACCAAGGCCGTATGCTAATGCCTGAGTTGATTATGGTTAGCGATGAGCAAAATGGTGAGTTTGAATTTAGAGGATGTATTAATCGTGTCTAAAAAACTCTTTATGAAACTCTTTTCTTGCATTGTTTGACGCAATAACAGCATCTTCTAATGTATTAAAAATACCTATGTGAATTCTTTTTCCTTTTAAATATATTTCAACGCAATATTTATCATATTTTGAGTGTTTGTAAATTCCTTTTGCTGGAAACTTTGAATTTTTGCTTTGCTTTCTGTTGCAATTGTTTTGTGAACTTGTTGCAGCTCTTAAGTTTTCTATTCTGTTGTCATAAGAGATTCCATTTATATGATCAACAATGTCAGGAATGTTTCCATGATGCCACATAAAAATTAATCTATGAGCAAGATAAATTTTCCTAGCAAGCCCAATTTGTATGTAACCAGAAGGGGTTTTTGTTCCAGCTTTATCGCCAACTCTAGCTATCAATCTATCCTGTTTCCAGTATAAATTGCCATCTTTGTACTCAAACATTTGCTTTAAATATTCTTGTGTTAATATAGTTTTCATAGCCTTTTCTTTAGAGGTTTTTACTATTATATACAGTATAAACAAAATATGAAACTAACCTCAGAGGTAGTTAAAAACCTCTACGCCTCTCTTTACTGTTGTTATCCATTTACTAAATGGAAGATGCCTCTGCCAGAAGAAATAGAGTTTATTGTTACACCTGATCCAGAGTTAATGGGTACTTACTTATACGATACTGGCGAGGACTACGAGCATACGATTACTATCTCATCAGGCAGATGTGGGCATTACTACACAATGCTTACAACACTAGCGCATGAGATGGTACACATGAGCTTTCATAGGCAAAAAGGCGATAAATGGATGCAACATGGAAAACAGTTTAGAACTAGATGCCTTATGGTAGCCAATGAACTAGGATTAGACGGCCTAGAGCTTTAGTGATTGCCTGGCAAACAAGAGTGTCCGTCTATACGGCCTTTAAGAACTATGTTCTCATCCTGTAGCTGATTGATTAGCTTTATCGTTTGGTATAGCACATCCCCATCTTTACCAGTTATTACACGAGTCGTAAATAAGTTAATAAGATTGTCTATGACGATATTAGGATTCATGCTTTTCTCTTTTAGCTATCTCACGCTCAATATACCATTTTGCTTTGCGTAGATCCTCAATAGCATCTAACTTGAGATCACATCGCCAGATATACTTTAAAGCATTGCCAAGGTTAAACCCCATGTGTTCTGTTATCTGTATACATTCGATACCACTTGGATGATCTGTATAGTGCTTTGGATGGTTTATTACATCATTCATTATGATTCCCCTTTTTTATTAGATTTATTTGCTTCTTTAATGGATGCCTGTAATTTGAGAGCCATTCAGGAGTTGATACAAATTTACCATTTGTTTTTAGTCTAACAGTTGGATCTAAGTCAATATCAGAAAAATCCCAATGCTCATCCCACTCCTGCATTAAATCAGCCATTTTTCCTTGCCATTCATCAGGCATTTCATGCATTAGAGATCTAGGCAAAGTAAGCCAACTTGAATAACTTAAAGAAAACCACATCCAAAGTTTGTTTTCACCTTCTTTATCATTCATAGTAGATCCTCTAGTCTTAATCCTTTTATCAATAATGCTTTACGCATTTTTCTCATAGCGCTTTCCAGTATCTCAGCTACACGCTGCTTACTTACACCTTCAATATCAGCTATTTCTTGTAGTGTCATCGGCTCGTTCACTTATCATCCTTTCCAAGTTTCTTACTGACTCGCTCCAGCAGCTCCTCACAGGATATTTTGTATTCTCGCTCAAAACGCTTGACACCCAATCCGTGAAGGCCAGAGTTTCCCCGATGATGCTCTGGGCATAAAGGCAAGATTTCGGATGTAGCCCTGACAGCTCCATACCGCCTGCAATGATGGAGTTCCGCTGGCGAACCACCTTCAATCCCAAGGACTTCGGAGCAGAGAATACATCCGAGTTCTGCAATCTTGTTAAGTGCGATCTTTTCATTTTTTGTTGCCATTATTTAAAAGTGATCCAAATAGAAAACGCTAAAGCGCATAGAATATATATTCCAAAATAGTACGGCATATCGTTCATTGTGTAGCCCTATCAATAGTACGATTAGTAGCCTCTTGGCTTCTCCATATTTCTATTCTTGCTTGTGCAGCTATCAATTGCCACTTTAACTTTTCTTCAACTTCTACGGCCTCTTTTAAGCCTTCTAAGAGCTTTACATAGTCATCGTTAGCGTAAGCCTCCATTTCTTTAGCAGCAATGCTAGAGGCGCTAGATTCCATCATAAGCCGACTTTTAGCTGATCGCAGATAGTTCTCTATATAAGTTCTATTTGCTTTGGCTTCTGCAAAGACTCCTGATTGCTTGATGATAAATTCGACTGCTTTGTTCGGGCTAATTTCCATTGTTTTTCCATCTCATCTCTAAGTTTTAGCATGGCATCCCAGCCACGCTTTTCTTGTATTAGGTTTAACTGTTTGCGCCTATCTGCTAAAGGCCAAGTTAATAACTCTCTAGCCTCACATTCGTTACGCCATTGCTCGCTATAGCTGTTCTTCGAGCTGCTTGATCTTTTGGCTAATCCTTGCTCGCCATTGTTGCCATCCTTCTCCAGCATACGCTTGAACACCTATCTCTTGTGCTTTTTTAATTGTTAATTCTTCTGAGCTGTACCAAGGCAACTCAGGCCGTTTATTTGCTTTTGGTTCTTCTATTACTATCTCATCCTCAAACCGATATTGCCCAATCCAAGTGGCTGCATGAGGTATGAAATCCATCTCAGTATTCTTTGTTTTCCAATACTTAATGTGGTTTGGTAATGCTTCTAATGCCAGCTTTTGCTCATCTGATCTCAGCGCCTCAAACTTACGCTGGGCTACACGCTTTGCAACTTTACGGGGATAAAGATCCCAGAACTTATCAAATCGACTTTCCATTGTTTCTCCTTCACGAAAAATAATAGGTTACTACACCATAGGCATAAAAAGCAACTGCTACAAACTCTACTAAAAATAATGGTACATCCCGTTGGTATATCCCAGCAAAAGACCATATAGCGCTTCCTACAAGGCCAAACCAGATATTAGATGGATAGACATTGATGCTAGTAAGAAATATTCCTACAAGGCATAAGATTGTGCCGATCCATTTAACAAGGCTCACTTTTTAAGCCTTTTTCTTTCAGCTATTTCTTTTTGTAAAATGTGCCAAAACATAGATTTTATTATCATGAATTTCTCCAATACCTATCGCCAGGGTTGTTTAACATAGATTTAAGCAGCTCATCAATAGAGCTAAACCATTGAGTAATTCTCATGCCGTTTTCTGTGAGAATGTCAAAACTCATTTCTCTTGTGCCTTTCTTATTAAACGGCAACAACATTGACTAGGTATTCTGTGGCATTTGCTACAAAAAATATTTTGGTTCATTTCTCTTGTGCCTTTCTTAGTATTGCTCTAGCAAATTCAACATCGCCATTCCATCTGTGTTGATAAGCTAACTGTTTTATTTCCTCATCTGTTAGTGTCTTTGCTGGATGGGTATAGAGTGGAATATCAGCCACATCAGTCTTTGTCAGGCTAACTCTTACATCCGTAAACTTTTGACCAATATGGTCTATTCC
>JAULBY010052216.1:0-11615 GCA_032358315.1 Ophiocytium majus
GCAACCTGTCGCCAGGCGCCACGTCCATGATGGACGTGCTGAAGTACGGATTCGGCCGCCTGGTCGACTACAAGACGGCGAGCCTGCAGTCGCAGAACACGCCGCCGCAGTACGCCCCGCAGGCCATCGCGCCGACGCCGGGTTTCATCGGTGGGGGCATCAGTCCCACGGTGGTGCTCGTGGGCGTCGCAGTGCTGGGCGGACTGGCTCTGCTCATGTCGCGTTCGCGATAGGGGGCGGGCATGCTGCCTTTGCTGGTCGGAGCGGCTGTCTCGCTGGGGCAGGCCGCCATGTCCAAGGGTGGGAATCAGGCTCCGTCCGGGCCTACCTACCTTGAGGGCAACAAGGGTCCGCTCGCCAACAAGGCAGAGGCGGATTTTTCCGGCTGGACGGTCGCAACGGGCGGCAGTCGCGCCGATGGGGCGCGCATCAACAAGACGTCATCCGACGCGCTCGGCGTGCCTGCGGGGACGCCTGGCTCGGTGGGTGCGACGCTCGCCTCGATTCCCCCTGTCCTGTACGTGGCGGGCGCTCTCGTGCTCGTGGTGATGGCATGGCCGCGACGGTCGAAAAAGTAAGCGAGGCGGACGCGTCCGCGTTCCTCGCACAGTTCCGCCTGGTCGATCCGCTGGGCGTCGACACGGTGGCAACAGCCGTGCGCGGCTGCGAGTGCTGGCGCGTCACGTCGCCCGCTGGGTGCGTGGTGTTCGCCATGCGCGTGAAGGCGGGCCGCGCCTGGGTGTCCTGCGCTGCGGGCCGCACGCGTGGCATGGCGCGCGAAATCATGGAAGCCATCGAGGACCGCGCCCGCGCCGCTGGCGCGCATTGGGTGGGCTTCCAAACCGTGCGACGCGGGATGCTGCGTCAGGTGGTGCGGAAATTCGGCTACTCGGAAACCGTGCGCGGCCTACCTGGCTTCGCGATGGAGAAAAATCTTGCTGTTCCCTCGTCGTGAACTGAGGCACTGCGCGGACCCGCTGGACTCGCGCCTGTACATGGGCGGCGACAGCGAGTCCAAGCAGTCGAACGATACCAACCTCACGACCACCACGAACACGGTGGATCGGCGGGTTGTGGCGGACGGCGGAAGCGTCGTCGTCGGCGACGGCGGCAAAGCGGACGTGAACCTGCAGGTGACGGATTTCAACGCGGTCGAGCGCGGCGCGAAGCTGGCCGAGCTTGCCATCGTGGAAACGGCCAAGCTCGCGACGCAGGCGCGCAGCGATGCGGGTTCGCTGGCGGGCAAGGCCCTCACCACTGCGGAAAACGCGCTCGGCAAGCTGGAGGGCGCCTACAGCAAGGCGAACGAACAAGCGCAGGCCGTCGCGAGCGGAAACAAGTCTCTCGCCATCGTCGGAATGATCGTCGCCGCCGCGCTCGGATACCAACTTCTACGGACCCGGAGGGCCAAAGCATGAAAACCAAGAAATTCAGTGTGGACGGGACGGGCGCGTGGACGCAGGACGGGCCGTGGAACGTGCTGTTCTACGAAAACGGTGTCGACGCGGGCGGGCAGGTTGCGCTCATTCGCATCCAGACGCCGGACGGTCACTATGTCGACATGGAGGCCAAGCCCGGCCGACAGGTGACGCTTGACGCTCCGGCCTCTGGCGTCGTCATTACGTCGCTGACGGGCAATCCCATCAGCGGCGAAATTTCCCTCGGCACGGGCGACATTCGCGACGCGACGCTCATGGGGGAAGTCTCGGTGGTCGACGGCGAGGTCGCCAAGAGCATGGCAAACGCCGCCTTCATGGCATACGGTGCCGTGGGTGGCGTGGTCGGGCAGCGTGCGTTTCTGGAAATCTGGAACGCTGCGAGCACCGGCAAGAATGTCGTCGTGTCCGATGTGATGCTCGCATCGCCAGGCATCGCGGGCGTCGCGACCTACGGGCTGTACCTCACGAGCGCGCTTCAAGCTGGGCCAGGCGTCGGCGCGGCTTCCAAGCGTGCGGCTTCGGTGGGGCCTGCCGTGTCCAGTGCGCTGTGCCGTGGAGCGACCATCGCGGCGTTCGGGAGCCTCGTGTCGACGCTGGAAACCACGACGCTCACGATCAACACGCCGTTCCCGCGCGTTTTCAAGCAGCCGATCATCCTGCCGCCTGGCACGGGGCTGCTCGTCGCGAGCAACACGCCGGACGCGACGCTGTACGCGTCCGCGCAGTTCACGGAAGCGGCGATCTGATGCGCCCGCTGCGCCTGGCTGTTGCCCTGTCGGCCGCATCGCTCGCGATGCTGGCCATGTCGCGCCCGCGCGCGGCGGTGCAGGGCCAGGCGTCGGTCGACTTCGCACCGCAGGACATGTCGCCGGGCTGGTGGCCCGACGCGCCAACGTGGGAGGAATCGGCGGGCATCGCGCCGCAGGACATGCCTGCCATGCACGCGGACAGCGAGGCGCGCAACGTGGGGGCCTTTCTGGAGGCGATCAAGTTCGCAGAGGGCACCGCGAAGGCGGGCGGCTATGGCGCGTTGTTCGGGTGGCCGCGCGCCGGCCGTTCCTTCGACCCCAACGCGGCGCAGGACCACCCGCGCCAGTTCTTCGATTACACGGACCTTGCTGGCAACTCGCTCAAGACGAGCGCGGCGGGCGCCTACCAAATCACGTACACCACGTGGCGCGACGAGCGCGTGAGGTTCCTCGCGTGGGCCGCGCTCAACGGCTACAGCACTGCGGGCTTCCTCCCGTCGACGCAGGACGCGTTCGCGGTCTACCTGCTGCACCGCGACGGCGCGCTCGACCACGTGAAGGCGGGCCGCCTGGCGCAGGCCGTCGCCATCGCGCGGCGGCGCTGGGCGTCGCTGCCTGGCGCGGGCGTGAACCAGCCGGAGCGCACCTACGCCGCCGTGGCGAAGGCGTACGCCGACGCAGGAGGGACCATCGCATGAAAGTCAAGTTGTCGGCGGGCGCGGTGCTCGCGCTGGTGGGCCTGGCCGTGGGCGGCTTCGTCGTCTGGCGCGGCGTGAAGGCGGGCGCCAGCGTGGCGCAGGGCGTAAAGGATCTGTGGGCCGCTGGCGAGCAGCAACTTGTGCAGGCGGGCGCCAACGTGACGAGCGCATGGAACAACAACGTGCGACAGCCCTTCATCGACGGGCAGAACTACATGGAAGGCATCAACCCGTACAGGGGGGAAAAAGCCTGGCTCTATTCCGACTACGGCTACACCGGGAATGATGCGAGCGGAACGCCCATCATCGAAGGCGAGTGGTACGGCGACGCGGTCGCGCGGCGCTATGACGCAGAGCAACGAGCCAACGGCACCCCGCCCGCGGCGACGAGCATCAACGGTGCCGCGTTCGGCATCTACCCGAAACCTTGAGGAGAGAAGCGATGAACCAACAAGCGTCCCCCAGCACCCCCGGCAGC
Organism: Ophiocytium majus; assembly: GCA_032358315.1. Classification (NCBI taxonomy): domain Eukaryota; class Xanthophyceae; order Mischococcales; family Ophiocytiaceae; genus Ophiocytium; species Ophiocytium majus. The sequence continues at coordinate 3,365 of JAULBY010052216.1, forward strand.
GTCGCCGCTGCAGTCACCGGCATGGCCGCCGTCGCCATGCCTTTCGTGCCCCCGCAGTGGCAGTGGGCCGCGCAGATGATCGCTGCCGCGCTGGCCGCGTTCGCCACGTACCACCAGTAAGGCGGGCGCCCCGTGGTCGACTTCCTGCCGTGGTTGAATCTGCTGCTGCCCCCGCTGCTGCTGTACGTGGTGCGGATCGAGCACCGGCTCACGCGGCTGGAAGTGCTCCGCGAAGCCGAGCGCGAGGCGCGCGGCCTCGCGCAGGGGGTGCAGCGCCATGTCGCGTAAGTGGCTCCCGACCGTGCCCGAGGTCGCACGCGAAACGCTGATCGTCATCCTCGGCGCGGCGGTCGCGGCGGCGGTGGTCGGGTCGCTGCCCGAGTTCCGCGCCTGGCTCAAAAAGCAGTGGGACGGAGCCCCGCGATGAGGCGCTAAGGCGCGTTGCCTCGGCACACGCTGCACTGGCAGGGCTTGCCCCGTCCGCGCCGCTTGCGCGGCTTCGGCCGCAGCGCATCACGCAACCTCTTGAGCGTGCGCCGCAGCAGGCGGGCGCCGTGGTTGCGCGCTGCGCTGGCCAGGCTCACCGCACCGCCCACATGGGCGCGTTGGCCGCGCCGAAATCGCCCGTTTCCTCAAGGCGTGCAATGCGGGTGCGAAGGGTGGCGCATTCGCGCTCCAGGGCGCGCGCGAGGCCGAGGGCGACGCGCTCGCCGTTGAGGGCGTCGCAGTGCGCGATCGACAGGCCGTAGGGCGTTTCCCAGAAGAGGGCCAGGCGCACGGTGCGCGGCGCGTCGTCGTCGCGGAGATACCGGGCAAGCTGGCGCGCGGTGATGCCCAGATGCTGCGCGACGCGCTGCACGTCCTGCGATGCCAGTTGATCGAACATCAGGCCCATCGGGGGCGTTTGGGTGGGTGCACGGAACATCTTGCTACCTGCCTTCGTCAGTGTTTTCCTACAACGCTGTAGGAGTACGGCTGACCAACATCCCAACGGGCGAAGAAAATCCGCTTAAGGCGAAACCCGAGGCGGACCACGGCGACACCCATCACGCATTCGACATAATACGCAGAGGTGAACTGCGCGGCGTCGGCAGCGGTGACGTGGAACACCCCGGAAAAGAGCAGGGCGCACGCGACCGCGATGAAGGCCAGCGACGCGGCTCCGCCTTGCTTGAGCCTGGCCGCCACGCGCTGCCATAAAGCCGCTTCCTCGTCGTTCGCCGCGCGCATGGATTGCAGGCACGCGACGACATGCTCCGGGTCGTCGCCGGTCAGCCCGCACAGCTTGAGGACCGCTCGCGCGTCCGGCGCAGAGAGGCCGGACCGCCAGTTGTAGACCGTGCTGGCTTTCTTGTAGCCAAGAATCTTCACCGCCAGCGCGTAGTCGGTTTCCACCTGCGCGGCTGCTTTCGCGCGGTCAAGAAAATCATTCACGTCGAACACTTCACACCCCTGTCAAGCCCCGTGGACGAACAGTGTCCTTGATGCAACAAGGCCACGCAATATCCCAGATGGGTTGATCTATCCCTGCACCCTTGATACAGTCGCGCTCGCCGGGTAGCTGATCAATTTCCCACCCCCCCTCGCAGTTACCCGGCCTTCGCTTCACCGCGACGAAGGCATGGGGGACGGTGGGATGAGTGGGGACTCAGCATGTCTATTTTCCGTCGCGGCATGGCCGCGCTCGCGGGATTCTTCGGCCTCGCTGCCGCTGCCGCGCAACCCTCGTTCCACGACACGCCGCCGCCGCCCGGTGCGGTGCCGCTCTCGCCTTGGCGCGGAGCACGCGGATGGCCCGGCAAACGTGGCCGCGCTGGCGACAAGGTCGCGCGTATGGCCAGTGAAAACCGGCTGACCATCAACGGCGGGCGGCGCGCGTGAAAGTCGCCATCCTGCGCACCGTCACGCCGGGTCGCCGTACGGCGTACGTGAAGGCCGTGGGCCACGACGGCGGGTTCGCCTTCACCTTCGACAAGACGAAGGCCCGCACGTTCATTCCGGCGACCGCCGTTTCGACCGTCGCGCGCCTGGCCCACACGGGCGAAACCTTCATCGTCTGCCCGGCCGCGCATGTCGGCCCGGTGGCGCTGCCGCACGTAGAGGCGGCCATCGCGAGGGCCGAGTCGTGAACCGCGAGCCCATCGACGTAACGAACGCAGTTGCCGCGCCTCCCGCGCTCGGCACTTCCCGGCAGGCACGGCCGGGTTTTTTCTTCGCGCTCGCGGCGGTGTGCGCCGTCGAGTGCCTCGCGCTGGCGTGGTTCGTCGCGAAGGCGGCGAGGGGAGAGCACCCGTGGAACTGATCGAGCCGGAAATCTGCGAGCGTCGCGGCGACTTCCATCGGCCGTACATCATCCGCAAGGGCGAGCGCGACACGCGCAACCAGTGGCCGCGCCTGCTGGACTGCCTCAAGGTCGTTGTCTCCAGCACGGACCCCGACTACATGCAGGGCGCGCTGCACGGCGAGTTCTGCGTCGTCGACGTGGTGACGAAGGAAAAGGCGTGGTTCGAAATGCCGCACGGCTGCACGCCGGAAATCGTCACGGCCATGGTTACGTCGCACTTCGCAAGCGAAGCCTTCCGCGTCGGCAACAAGCTGTGGTTCGTGTGATGGGCGGCGCTCCTGCTGAGGAACGCTACTTCGTGCCGTGCCCGTGCTGCCCGCACGGACGCCGCGAAGTCACGCGAGAGGAGTTCTACGGCGCGACCGAAGAGCCCACGCGATACGAGCGGCACCGCGCCATTGCGGAGGGCGCGCTCGACTTTCCAACGGAAGAGGACCGCGCGGCGACGTTCAAGCTGGGGATTGATAAATGAGCGTGGCTGTGCTCTTCGCTCGCCGCGACAGCGACTACAAGGACATGCCTGGCCTCGACGTGTTCGACATTGACCGCGACGCGCGCACGTGGTGCGGCGGTACGCCGGTCGTCGCCCATCCGCCGTGCCGCGCGTGGGGCACGCTGAGCCAGTTCGCCAAGCCGCGCCCGGATGAGCGCGACCTCGCGATCCTCGCCGTGGCGCACGTGCGCCGCTTCGGCGGTGTGCTGGAGCACCCGAAGGGATCGAAGCTGTGGGCGCACTGCTGTTTGCCGAGGCCAGGACGAATGCCGGACGCGTGGGGTGGCTACACCATCGAGGTTCGGCAGTTCGATTGGGGCCACCGGGCCGAAAAGCGCACGTGGCTGTACATCGTCGGATGCCACCCGGACGACTTGCCGCCGATGCCGCAGCGGACCGACGCGCCGACGCATTGCATTGCGCCCACGCGCGGCGGCGGCGTGCGTCTGCCGACCGTCACGAAGCGCGAGCGCGAGGCGACGCCGCCCCCGTTCGCTGAGTGGCTGACCGAGGTTGCAAGGCGCTGCCGCCGTGCTTGACCCGCGCGCCCACGAGTCCGAAATCGCGGCAGCGGCCCGCCACTACGCGAGCCGCACGCGCACGCTCCTGCACGCGCTGGACCGTCGAAAGGGGATGCCCGCGGCCATCCCTGCCAGCGCGCTCGCCGCGAAGCTGGACGCGCTGGCGCTGGACTGCCAGGCGCGGCCCGTCGCGCGGTCCGTGGGCCTGTCCGGTCGCATCGGCCGCATGGTCGACGCGCAATGGTGGACGCGCAACCTGCGCCGCGAGCTGTGCAAGGAAAACGAGCGCATCGAGCACGGGGCAGGGCACGTCCGACGCAAAGGGCAGTGTTACGTGACGGACCACGCTGTCCGTGCGAAGGCGCAGCGCGCGAAGGCGAACCGCGCGACGCTGGAAGGGCTGGAGGTCGTCAACGAGGATGGCTATTCGGCGAATCTCGCCGAGGTCGTCGACGGCAGCATCAGCAACCCGAAATTGCGGCGGTCCGAGTTGATGGTCCGCTGCCGTGGCTTCGAAGAAATCGCGGCGATGATGGGGCACGAAGCCGTATTCCTCACCATCACGTGCCCGAGTCGCTTTCACCGTTTCGACGGGCAGGGGAAAACAAATGCGAAGTGGGACGGATCGACGCCAAAGGACGCGCAGCGCTACCTATGCAACGTATGGGCGCGTATTCGCGCGGAGTGGAAGAGGGCGGGTTACGCGCCGTACGGATTCCGCGTTGCTGAGCCTCACCATGACGGATGCCCGCACTGGCACGTGCTGCTTTTTGCTCCTGCCGATCAAGTGGGTTGGTTCGTTCCACGACGGTACGTTGCGGATCGCACCGATCATGGGGCAGGACTGGTTGGGGTTGCTGGCGCCCACGCGATGGCCGACAGCGGCGGCGAGGCTGGCGCGGTAAAGCATCGCTTCACGTGCGAGCGCATCGACACGGCGAAGGGAAGCGCAACGGGCTATATCGCGAAGTACATCGCGAAGAACATCGACGGCGAGAAAGAGGGCGGCGGCGACGTGGGCCTCGACTTCGCGAGCGGCACGCGCGCCGTCGACGCGGCGCAGCGCGTGCGCGCGTGGGCCTCTACGTGGGGCATTCGGCAGTTCCAGCAGATCGGCGGGCCGAGCGTCACTGTGTGGCGCGAGTTGCGGCGCCTGGCGAACGATGCCGACGAGCGCGTCCTGCAGCTTGAACTGTTCGAAGGCCCGCGCAGTGCGGCGGACCGTGGGATGTGGGCGCTGTTCTGGTTCCTGCAGGGCGGGCCGGAAGTGCCGCGCGGTGCGTTGACGCTGCGCCCGATGTATCAGGACTGGTTCCAAGGGCGCTACGGCGAGCAGATCAAGCGCGTGCACGGCGTGCAAGGCGTCGAGGCTGGCGACGTGATTCCGCTGCCGACGCGCGTTCACCAGTGGACCGTGCAGACAGCGGGCCAGGCCGTCAGCGACGCGGCGCAGCGCGAATGGTCGACGTTCGGCCTCGTGCTGGAGCGCATGCGCGTTGACGTTGAAGCGATGCAGCATGAATTGGAAGTCGAGCGCAGCGGCGAAGCCGCGAGCACTTGGACTGGTGTCAATAACTGTACGGGCGACGATGGGGTGGGGCCTATCGTCGCGTTCCGTGCAGGCCATCGCGCGATCCACGACCCGCAAGGGCGTGAAATCGGGCGCGCGATGGAGGTTCTGCGAGGGGTGGTGGGTCACTCAAGGTCGAAAGGACCACCATGCAAGCCACCACCCATGCGGCTGTCGCCGCTCTCCTGTCCCACGTAGCGGACGCGCTGCCCGAAATCCGCGAGCGCTGCGCGGAAACGACCTACGCGAAGTTCGTCGCGCTGAGCGGTGACACCTCCGTCGCCATCACGGCGGAAGGCATCACGAGCGATGCGCCGGCCGGTCCCGCCGTCGACGTGCAGGCCATCGCCAACGCGGTCAGCGAGCGCCTGGCGATGGAGGTCGCGGACGCCGTGGGCGACGCCTTCGACGCGCGCAACATCCCCCAGGTCGAGGCCTGAGCGTGGCGCGCGCTGCGAATGACGTGCTAGGCGCGGCGCGCTGCCCCCTCTGCGGGGGTAACGCGTCCGCCAGGCTGTCCGGCAAGGGCTTGGCCTACCTCGTGATGGATTGCTGCGGCGCGCAGCTTTTCACGCGTTCAGCGCAGGCCGACCAACTCTGCCGCGACCTGATCAAGCGCCCGGCCGCTGCACCGGCCGCAACCCCCGCCCCCGCGCCGTCCGCCACCCCGGCACCGGCACCCGCTCCCACCCCCGCCCCGGAACCCGCTCCCGTACGTACGGAAAAAGCGCGGCCGTTGGGCTTTTTCTGAGGCCCGAAATGGTCAAAAAAACCGTACGTGAAGAAAACGCAGGCGTCGTCATCGACGTGGCCGCGCAGGAGGTTGCAGGCGTCGACCCCCACAGGGTCGAAAGCCTGACCGACTTGGCGGCCGAAGGGGACCGCCTGGAAGCCCCGCAGGCCGACGAAACCGGCGGCGCCGGGGGCGAGGGCACGGCAGGCCCGGCCGCCCCGCCTGTGGACCCGGAAAACGCGCCTGGCGTGGCCGACATGGTGAACCTGATGGAGTTCGCCCGGGACGTGTCGGCGCCGATGCTCGTCGACATGGGCGTTTTCCGCGAAGGGCAGATGGCGGGGATCTGGACCGCCGACGCCTTGAAGGGCATCGCCGTCCCGCTGGTGCAGGTCTGCGACCGTCACGGCATGGGCGTCGGCGAAGCGCTGGACCGCTTCGGCCCGTACGTGGCACTCGCCGCTGGCGTGCTGTTCCCGACCCTTGCGACCGTCAAGGCCATCCGCGAAAACAAGGCGCAGGCCCCCGATGGACAACAGCGCGAAGCCTGACCATCGCGGATGGTTCGGCGCCACCGGCAGCGGTAAGGGCGTCGGCATCCGCGAATGGCTCCAGCGGGAGCGGCCTTCCCGCCTGATCGTATGGGACCCGCTGGGGGAATACAGCGGGTTCGTCGACGTGACGGTCGGAAGCGTGGGCGATCTGGCGCGTTACGTGAACGGGAAAAAGAAATTCCGTGTCGCGTTGTGGCCCGGTGCGGACGCGGCGAAGTTCGCGGAGAAATTCGACATGTTCTGCCGCATCGTGTGGGCGGTGGGCGACGTTGACTGCCTGGTCGAAGAGCTGGCGGACGTGACGCGCGCAAGCTGGGCGCCGCAACCGTGGCGGCGCCTGACGAAGCAGGGGCGGCACCGACGCGTGCGCCTGCGATGCGCATCGCAGCGGCCCGCCGACACGGACATGGCCTTCCGCCAGGCGTGCACGTTCGTACGGGTGCACATGATGCGCGGCATCAACGACGAGAAAGCCGTCGCCGGATTGCTCAAGGTTCCGCTCGCACAGGTGCAGGCGCTCCGTACGGTCGACGATGGAAAAAAAACCACCATCGACTACATCGAGCGCGATTTCAACAGCGGGAAAACAACGCCGGGCCGCAAGGTTCTGACGAGAAAACGGGGGTAGCTACGTAGCAGCTACGTACGGGCGGCGGGCCTATGAACGTACGGGCGGTGGGGCTGGAATGCGGGCTGTCGAAACCCGACCATTCACGAAAGGCAACCCCATGTCCACCCCGAATCTCGCCGCCCCGAAGGCTTCGCTCTCCTACGTCAAGGCCGCTCTCCTGAGCACCGTCGCCGTGCTGGCCGTGTGCTACGCCGCGCAGCGCCTGCCGTTCGTGGGTCCGTATGCCCGCATGGCGGTGAAAAAGGCCATCGTCGAATAAGCCCGACGAGCCGCACGCCCCCGCAACTACGAAAGGCCCCCCATGTTCAACCAACGACTCCCGGCTTTCACGCCGGTCGCCATCAGCCAAGAAGCGGTCTGCCGCATCCCGCGCTATGACCTGACGCTGAACCGCGTCGTCCTGCGCATGGGCGGCACCACGTTCGGCAAGGCGCAAATCCAGAAGATCGAGGTCGCCATCGGCACCCGACCGATCTGGAGCATCGACACCGTCGGCGCCGTCGCAGCGGGAACGCAGCTCGACCTGATCAACAAGTACAAGGGGCTGTTCGACCAGGCGACCAACCTCACCATCGACTTTTCCGAGCGCGATTTCCTCACCATCGCGGCGCGGGAAATCGGCGGCATCGACATGTCGAAGATCACCGACGACGTGTTCGTCCGCGTGACCATCGGCGCGACCGCCGTCGCCCCGACGCTCTCGGGCTACATGTTCCTCACCCCCCCGCAGGGTAAGGACATCGAGGAAGGCCAGCTGATCCAGAAGCTCGTGAGCGTGCCCTACAGCTACGCCAACGGCGGCGCGCAGCAGGTCGCCTTCGACCCGAAGGGCGCGCTGATCAAGCGCATCTTCACCACGTACACCGGCGCGGCCGGGAGTGCCACGGTGGAGTCGAATCTGTCGGCCTTCGTCGTCAAGAAAAACGCCTACACGGTGTACGACATGGCGTCGACCGACAACAAGTTCCTCCAGCAGGAATACCGCAAGGTGCCGCAGGCGCAGCTCCACGTCGTCGACTTCACCGTGGACAACAACCTGTCCGGCGCGCTGGTCACGGCCGACGCGAAGGCGCTGGAGTTCCTGCCGACCTTCATCGCGACCGACAACGGGCGGATGTACTTCGAAGTGCTCGACGCTCCCTACAACCTGTGATGCGCCAGGCGGCCCCCAACGGGGCCGCCCGCATCGCTTGAAACGCGAAGGAGAGCAGCGATGATTTTCGATGACGGTTCCACCCTCGACGTAGGCACCGCGGGCACCCCCGGCGCCGCTACGCAGTCGCCCCCGGGCTACCTGATCAGCGACTACGGCAACAACTTCGACCCGGGCAACCTGTCGCCAGGCGCCACGTCCATGATGGACGTGCTGAAGTACGGATTCGGCCGCCTGGTCGACTACAAGACG
>JAULBY010052227.1:0-11614 GCA_032358315.1 Ophiocytium majus
AGCCGCCCGCGCTATCCTCACTGCCCCGCCGCGCCGCCACGCTGTGCTGCGATCCCCCCGCCACCCCTCCTCCCTCACTCTCTGCAGTGGCATCATCGGTGTCTGCGGCCACGAGTGCGCCGCCCGCGGCAGCAGCAGCAGCAGAGGAGGATGTGGGCGCGAGACTTGAAGTAGATGTTGAAGTGGCGGTCTCGGAGACGGCGGCCACGAGCAGGCGCGCGGGCACCGCGCGCGGGACGAATTGCAGGCTGAGCAGGAGGATGCCGGACCGCGCGGGGGGTTGTAGGGCGTGCCAGCGCTCGGCGCGGGCGCCGGGGCGGCGCAGCAGCGGCGCGGCGCTGACCTAGGGGTGGGGGAAGGGGGGGGTGCGCATACAACGGCAAGGCGATGTCGGTGTTGGTGAATTGGTGATGGACACCCATTGTGCAACTCCTGTGCAGTGGCATTCAGTCGCCACTCAACCACCAACTTCGACTTGGGTGTGGGGGGTCCTGGGCATTAAGCAGCACAGAACGCACATGTTGAAGCAGCAGTGCCCAACCGAGCTGGCCAGCTACTCACCGCTGTCGCCTTCAATATCAAAGTCTTGCAGGTATCCCAGCACAGCGTTCCCACCTGCATCCTGCATTTTTGTCAACCATGTGTGCACCAGCATCATCAACACCACCAGCGGCAACAACAGTATGGTCACATACCTGTTTTGTTGAGTACAGCAAGGAATTCGACCACATCGCACCAGCGCTGGCAGCGCAGGCACACTGCATCGCCTGTCCCCTGAAACTTTGAAGTATGCACCTTCCTGGCTGAGGCACGCTCATTAGCGGGTACAAATAACATGCTGTCACGAGAATGCCAGCTGGCGGCACTGCCGCAGGAGGGTTGCCAGCTTGCAATAGTGATGTGCACATGCCTTCACATACGAGTCCACGTCAAGCAGCATTGACGCAGCGAGTGGCGACCAGACCTGAATGCATGGCTATGGTATGGCGTGAGTCACCCGAGCGGACAAGTTGTGATGAGCAGGTAAAACGACAACATCATATCAAGGTGGGATTGAAAAAGTAAAAACACGCTGAACTGCACATGTGCTTGTGTCCCATGCGCCATTTTCCCTGGTGGTCATGGCATGACAAAACCATCAATGAGGTAAGGCTTAGTGTAAGTTGGCCGATTCCACCATTGCCACGACACACACACCAAAGACAGCACCACCACATGTGTCTTGCCTGGACTTTTACGCCCAGCTGCCGCCGGACCGCCGCGTCCAGCTTGAACAAGAGGCTCTGCCGCGACTCATTGCTGCTGCGCGCCTGCCTGAGGTGCGGTGCGGTCATATCGGGAAACACGCAAGAAATGGGCAGATGGGGCGAAATGTTTGAAATGGCGCGAAATGGCACACTGGGCGGCGCAGACAGACACAACAAGTGTTGAGTTGTTGACAAGAGTTGGTGCACTGTGTGGAATGATGACAGTGGCACTGTGTCAAACACCATGCACACATGGCGCGCAGCACGAATTCCTCCTAATGACCAGCTACGAAGTTATTGTCACTGTTGACAGATGCCGCGAAGGCAGTGCTGCTGGTGGCTGCTGAGCACCTGAAGTTGTCGCGCCACTGGAACTCCGGGTCATTCTCCACCAGCAGCTCCTCCACAAAGCCAAACACCTGCACCACCACCAGACGCAGCAGCAGCAGTATGCTCAGCAGCAGCAGTACTCAGCAGCAGCAGTGCTCAGTAGCAGCAGCAGCGCTCAGCAGCAGTGCTCAGCGGCAGCAACAGCAGCAGTGCTCAGCAGCAGCAGCAGCAGCAGCAGTGCTCACCAGTGTTGTCGAGCCTTAAGCAGCAACATTGAGCCAGCACGGCAAGAGCACCATTTACTGCATGCGGCAGCTTCATGACAGCAATGCACGACTTCGCTTGGTATGTGGCAGCACGAAGTACAGTGGTTGTCGGCCACTCAAGCCACACAAAGAATGCACACCAGGTGAGTGCCTCTTGGGCAGCAATGTTGTGACCACCTGCGCAAAGCACCAGCTCACCTTGGTGACCCTGTACACATCGGGGTTCAGCGTGGACATGGCAAAAAACTGCACGCCCGCAGACGATTCCCTGTGGCAAAAAGCGCAGGAAGGAAGGGTGGCGTGAGCACGAAGACACAGTGTCATCCACAGAGACAGGGTGCAAGGGCCAACCGTAGCAATGGACTGCCCAGCGGGCGCTGCTGTGGCGGCCCGCAGCCCTTGCACACTCACTGCCAGGACACGAGAGGCTAAGCATGCACCATGCTCACAACTATCAAGCACGCAGCTCATCACGTGGTGAACACGGGCTGACTGCCATGGTCAACTCAGTCACACACTGGCTACTGCAGCCAGCCCCACCGGCCCAGCTCTGCTGCTAAAGGTGCAGTGGTCCGCGCACGATGTCTTTCCTACGTGCCTGAAAGGGTTCTGGTCGCCGATAAACTTGAGCTTGATGACGAGGTACAGCTCCCCCCGCACGCCGCGCAGCGTGTCGTACAGTGGGAACCAGCCCTGCACTGCGAGGTCGCTCTTCTCGGTGGCGTCCGCGGCACGCATGAGCAACGGGCCCAGGCTGATGTACACCTTGCCAATAGCGTCGTCCGCAGTGTACAAGTCCTTGTCCATCACCTGCAAATGTCACACCACGCAAGCGCCACGGAGAGGTTGTGTTTGGGCGCTCAGAGCGCGCTCTGCACTGTGGGTGGGTGCATGATCTGGCGCATGGAGTGTTGGGCGCTGAGAGGACGGTGGTAAGTGAGTGTGTCCCAGCAAAATTGCGCACTGCTCAGAGTAGTGACAAATGGCACATGGCCCATGGGCAACACAGCTGCCAGCTGTTGCTGGAACCAACTTGATGCCATGGTGTGCAGCTGGGGGCCAGGGCACCGCCTGCCAAGCGGGTCGCACGGCGCATGCTACTTGAGCATGCTTGCTGTGCACAAGTTTTCAGCATTACCACCTGCCATAATATCTCCGTCGCTCCCCACAAACACAAACAGGGTGTGTGCATGCACCGCACCTGCAAAGCGTGTGCCATGCCATCACAACCAGCTGCGGCATCCCATAGGGTACTGCTTGCCCACCTTGAATTCGATGGGCTCGTTCTGCAGCACGCTGTCATCAGCCACGTCAAAGCGGAACTCCTCGTCCCACACAGGGTTGAGGGTCTTGCGCCGAATCTGTGCTCCAGCGCCAGGTCCCACATGCGCACACAAGCAGGCAGATGGTGCGTGCCACGCCGTTGCATGGATTTAAACTTCAAGAGTGCATGTGGCAGTGCAGTGCGCGTAGCGGGTTGCATGTGATACAGCGACAAGAATGCAGGAGAGAGGGAGAGCAGCTGATGCATACACATAAGTGCGCACTAGCCTGAAACGATGGCAGCCGCCACCAGCTAGCTGTAACAGGTGCATGTGCTGCTGGTGGTGTGTGTTTGCCGCAGCCGCGGGCTTATTACGGTAATGCGCACCAGCGGTGTCAGAAGCATACTGTACGCCTACTTTGAAGTGTGATACAGTGCACTCTCAATTTAGTGCGGGTTAGTGTCACCCTGCTGGCACCCCGCACTACAGCAAGACCCGCACTAAAGCAAATTATAAATAGGGCATTGTGCATCGTTTATATAGATTTATGTGGTCTGCAACAGGTCTCTGGACCCCGCAGTAAACCACACACCGCACTGAACCAAAGCAACTACATCGCGAGTGCACTGAACTTCAAGCATGTGTATGGGTGTGACCATCACCTGCTGACAGGACTGCCACAGTGAAAGCAAGTGCAAGCTCCCAGCCAAGCAAGCGCACCTCACTTACATGGCAGCACTCGGCCGCACGTAGCGTTCTGCTGGGCAGCTGCACACTGTACTCGCATCACTGAGGCTCCGTGCTGGCAGCTAGCTGCCTGCGGCTCAACCTCCCTTCAAACCCTACCCTGCTCAGACCTGCTCAGAGCAGCCAGCAGTACTCTCCCCTGAGTCCGCGGCAAGGGCACCATTGCTTTCTGCCATATGACTGTTCTGACAGCACTGTCGACAGGCCATGACTGCTGCACCTCACTGCCCCGCCTCACCTGCGTGCGGTTCTCATAGTGACGGAATTTGATGTCCACATACGCATCCGTGTACAGCTCGCCCTTGACATAGTTGCGGTCCATCTCGGGCAGGTCCCGTGCCTCAACAACCTTGACTCGCACTGATGACGGCATCTTGCTGCTCAGCAGTGGCAGCAGCAGCCACAGCCGCGCTCACCACCAATGCCTCTCCCCCCGCTCGAGCTGCTGCTGGGTCCTGCTGCTGACAGCGTGTGGGCTAAAGGCCGTAAAAGCCACACGCGGTCTGCGTCCTAGCTGGCGGCAGCATTGATGCAGGGGTGAATGGATGATGTGAGTGTGGCAGCGCTGGCAGGTGGTCACACACGCAGGCTCTGCCGTCGGGTGCAGAAGTTGAAGTTGGTGCTGACTCAACCGCTGACCCTGTTGCTCTGCCTGGCTCGCAAGCACCGCTCCCTGCCCCTAGGTCTCGTAAGAAACTAGCTAACATGGCGACAAGCAAGCAGAAGAAGTACGTGCAGAATAGAAGCATCCTGAGCTGAGCACTGGCTGTCTCACCTTCGCCGCGTTGGTGCAGCGCACACGACGGCAAGCCTTCCAGTATCCTACTCTCCAGGCGCCACCAGGCAGCGCAGGTGATAGATAACGCCACCGATTGGCAGACAGGCGTCACCACCCATGCTGCCCACTGGCCGCTCTCGGGTGCAACACCATGCCAGCTCCCTCACGCTGCTCCTTCTAATTGAGCTCCAGCCAGGCTGCGGCACACACACACTTCAACAGTGCCGACTGGAACTGGTGCAACCAGCTCGCAGTTTTGTCGCTGCAACAATAACGGCAGCACCTGCTGCTGTATCCTGGGTGCTCACTTGCGTTGCTGCAGCAGCGGAAACGCCGCGCAGCACCAGCACCGCACCAAGGCTGTAGGCACTGCTGCACACCAAAACTGTTGTGAAGTTGGTGGCAGTGCTCAGCAGAAGCTCGTGCGCAACCTTGCTTCGATCGATCGCGATCCTGCACACTTCGCTGCAGCCTGCAGCACGCCATTCCCCCAGTCACAGCTGCACAAGGCGCTGCGCGCAGCCTGCACAAGTACCAGCTGTTGCTATTATTGCAGCAAGAGCAGGAGCGGCGTGGCTCGAGCTGCGAGCTGCATCACAGTTGCCCAGCCAGAGTGCTCACACAGCAGCGGCGGCCACTGCTGGTGGCGGCTGTGCCACCGTTGCCAACGACTAGCACTGCCACCTGCTAGCACTGCTCGATCCAGCTCTAGCTTGCAGCTGCTGTGAACTGGGGACCAGTCGGTGTCACCCAGGGGGCCAAGCCCAGCTCTGCCACAGCCCTGGTGCAACGACAGGCGGTGTGGAGGTGCCTGTGCGGAGGACCAGGGCACTCCTTTCTCCAAGCAGGTACGGGTACTGCCACATGTGCACAGGAGATGTGGCATGATGATTTTGTGAGCATCAAGTGGCTTGCAGGTTGCTATAACATTTTGTTCTGCTGGACCAGCTTCCGCACATGTCAGTGCGTGCGCAATGGCAGACACCACACTAAGCAGTCTTCCTTTAGTAGCCAGGCACTGCAACAAAGTGGCAGCAGTTGCAGCACCGTCAATCAACTGAGCACATGCACCCATGCCACCAATACTTACCATTGCCATGGCACCAGCGGCGGAACACGTCATTCGAGCAGTTGCCGCACACGCCAGTGTCTGCCGTGCAAGTGCATGCGCAAGTGCATATGTTGCACGGTCCATGATGCTTGTAGCACGACCTGACAAGCTGTAGCGTGCCTCTCACTCTGGCTCCCAACCCGCACCACGCAGGCCCCCACATCTGTGCTGGACGCAGCCCGCCAGCAGCAACACGCAGCAGGTCATGGCAACCCCATCACAATCCAAGCCATCGCCTTCGGCCCTGTCCTGCTTCAAGCGTGACAAGTACGCAGCAGTGCAGGACGAACTAGCAGTCACGGGAAAGCCCAACAGCCCTGGCGACGTGCAACGAGAGCTGGACGCTCGCTGGGCTGCCCTGCCAGAGGACCAGCGCTCCAAATACAAGGCCATGGCAGCAGCCCAGGCGGCAAAACGCAGCGCCAAGGAGCAGGGTGAAGCTGATCGAGGGGCACAGGCGGCTGGAGCAGCCGGCGGCGAGGGCGCGACACCAGCGCAGCGCGCGCCAGAGCCGCAGGCGGCGCCACAGCAGCCGCAGCAGCAGCAGCTGACGCAGCTGCAGGTGGTGGAGGAGCTGCTCGAGAAGCTGGAGCGGGCGGAGCCTGGGTCCTCTCACGAGGTGCACCCCGCGGTGCGGCTGAAGCTCGTGACCGCGCAGGCGTACCTGAAGCGCAACGAGGCGCTGCAGCAGCAGGTGGAGTCGCTGCACAGGGGCATTGCGGCGGGAGGGAGCGAGCCCAAGGGGGGCGCCACAAACCTGGAGCAGGCGGCCGTGGCGCTGCAGGAAATGGACGGAAACATAGTGGAGGTGGTGCGCCTGTATGACGCCATCGCGGGGAAGGAGCAGCAGGAGAAGGCATGACACGGGCGGAGTGCCCCCCGCAGTATCGGTGGTGCTGGGCGCCGGGTTGCTGGCCAGTGCCGTGGGCAGTGCTGGTGGCGTGTGCAGGAGGGTGGTGGGGCGTTGTGTGCACATGCGGTTGTGGCACACTGCCTCACAGCAAACACCAGGTGCATTTTTGGCTGGCGGAGCTGCAAGTGGTGCAGTATAAATAGCTCCATGGCGGCATGTACATATGTTTTCCTGACAGGATGCAAGGGTACATGCACCTGTGCTTCTCGATTTGTGTGCGTGTGTGTGGCACTGGTGTGCTTCATAGATGCACCATTGCTGATGTCATGCGCTGATGTATGCAGTGTGGTCTCTACTGGCTGTGTACTGGTGACTAGCAAACGGCTTGCTCCCAATGCCTGGCATGCTGCAGTCCACTTTCACTCGTTTGCTTGCACTTCTGGCGTCCAACAGCCCTCCGCACGTGCTGTATGTGTCAACACCCGTGGCAGCGGGCAGCGGCAGCAACCTTCTGACAAGCAGCAGCAGAGTACCTTCGGTGCAGCCGCATGTACGCAAGCGTGTTGCGACAGCGTCATATGTGCAGTGCTGTGGCAAGGCTGGATGCATGCGGGAATGGCTATGCACTCCGATGCAGTGAACCCTGAACAGAAGGCACACCGGCTTGCCTGCTTGGCCCACTCTTTGCCCACCACTCAGCACTCGCTCAGCCTGGTGCTGTAGACATTTGTGCCTCGGGCACGACAAGTGAACTGGCAAGTACACCATCATGCTGTACTCTTATTAAACTCCGCTTAGGGCGCGGAAAGCCCTTTGCACACGGTGCGTGTGACCAGGAAATCAGACAGGTAGCGGAAAACAAACTGGGAAAGCTCAGTACTGCTGTACTACTATAGTATCAGACACTTGTGAACGTTGGCAAGGTGCTGATTTTTTTAACCCGGGAACTGGACGATGGGGGTGGGCTTTTGCGGTGGAGGCAGCACGCGCTGCCGGAGAAGCGCTGCTGCTGCCGCTGTGCGAGCTTAAGTTCCTCGCAATCAACCTCGCAACCCTTCAAGCTCGCAGCAGCAATACACAGCAGGCAGCAGCGGCAGCGGCACACAGGTTAAACCTGCAGCAACATGGCAGCAGCAGCGGCAGCGGCAGCGGCAGCAGCAGGAAAGCGGTGGAGGGGACGACAGTGGCTGATATACTGCCACTGGTGTTTGAGTTCATCGATGGTGGACACTATCTGCTGGTGGGCGCAGTTTGCCGCAAGTGGGACCAACTATGGCGTCTGCCGCGTACGACTGCATCCAAGGCCATCCTGGCCTGTGCCGGCCCTGACAACACAGAGATGATGAGGTAAGGTGGCAGCGCAAACGGCTTCACACAGTATCTGTTCTCGCCGTGCTGCTGCATCGTGTTCGTTTGATGTTGCAAACTGCAGCGAGCCTGCACGCTTGTTCGCCGTGGTTTGTTTTTCCCCTTGCCACAGCATTTCCCCCCTCCCACAGCATGCCCCCTTCTCACTGACCTCCCCCTCCCACTGCTCTCCCCCCACATGTAGGTGGGGGCATGCGCACGGCATGCCTCTGTCCGCCACATCATGCATCGATGTGGCCTTCAAGGGCCACCTGGAGCTTCTCAAGTGGATGCGTGCTCATGGGGGGGGATCGAGTGCGATTGGAGGAGTGTGCGGCAGCGGCATTTGGCGGCCACATCGACATCCTGGAGTGGGCCATCGCCAACGGATGTCAGCTGGGCGGTCCTTCCCGCCACCAAAGCGAGTTCCTGTTCGAGTACCTCTCCCGCGCTCACTATACGAGAGGAGTGTTGTGGGGGATCGAGGGCAGTCAGACATTCGCCGCCGCTGCCTACGGCGGTCAGCTGGAAGCCCTGCAGTGGCTTCACGCGCACGACTGCGTGGGAGGGTTTGAAACCTGCAACGAGGCTGCGCGCGGTGGGCATCTGGAGGCTCTGCAGGGGGGCCCGCGCCAACGGTTGCGGGTGGGGGCAGACGTGTGCGTACGCGGCGAAGGGCGGCCACCTGCACATAGTGCGGTGGGCACTCGCCAACGGCTGCGCCTGGGGGTATCACACCTCCCACTTTGTTGCACGTTCTGGCAACCTCGACATGCTGCAGTGGGCCCGCGCCCACGGCTGCGGCTGAGACTTCCTTACCTGCAGCTCTGCGGCGCGTGCCGGCCACCTGCACATACTTCAGTGGGCCCGCGCCAATGGGTACCCCTGGGGTCCGGACACCTGCTGCTCGGCGGCGTATGGCGGCCACCTCGGCGTTCTGCAGTGGGCCCGCGCCAACGGCTGCAACTGGGACGCCTCGACCTGCAACCGTGCGGCGGAGAGGGGGCACTTGGAGCTGCTGCAGTGGGCGCGCGCTAACGCTTGTGCGTGGCATTCGGGCCTGAGCGACGGTGAAGGAGGACAAGGCATTTGCACGTCTGCTGCCAAAGGAGGTCACCTGCGCGTGCTCCAGTGGCTTCGCGCCAACGGATGCGAGTGGAACAGCAAGGTCCGCACCTTGACGGCGCGGCACGGGCATCTCGACCTCCTGAAGTGGGCGCGCGCCAACGGGTGCGAGTGGGACGGACTGACCTGCACGGAGGCTGCGCGAGCTGGGCGCCTGGAGGTTCTCCAGTGGGCGCGCGCAAACGGGTGCGAGTGGGGCGTAGTGCTCAACAACTTCAACATCACAACCTCTGCGGAGGCTGCCTGCGGAGGCCAGCTTCGCGTGCTGAAGTGGGCGCGCGCCAACGGGTGCGAGTGGAATGTGCACACCTGTGCCGCCGCCGCATATGGCGGTCACCTCAACATCCTCAAGTGGGCGCGAGCCAACGGATGCGAGTGGGACGGGCGCACCTGTCACGCTGCTGGGTACAACGGACACACACACATCCTCGAGTGGGCACGCTCGAACGGATGTCCGGACGGGGGGGAGGAAGGATTCGATGAGGACTATGCGGTTGAGACTATGCTTGAGATGCACTGCTACACTACATACTTCTGAGATATTTGGCAGAGTATGGTGTAGTTTTTGTATGGATTTGGTGGGGAAGCTCTACGGGCTGCGGGCGGACGAGGGGGGAGTGGTGCGGTTGTTCTGACTTGCTTTCGGTGGTGTTGTGGCAGCTGTTACACAAATGCCACAAAACACAGGCATGCACGATCATTCCGCTGCGTGTGCATGTGCTCTGCCGTTGTTTTGCTTGTGCACTGGTGCTTGCACTTGTGGTTGCAGTTGTGGTTGCGCTTGCGATTGCACTTGTGGTTGTGGTTATGCACTTGTGGTTGCACTTGTGGTTGCACATGCGGTTGCGCATGTGACTGTGATTGCACTTGTGGTTGTGGTTACATTGAGGTTGCACTTGCATGATTGTGGTTGCACGTGCATGACAGTTTGCAGTGATGTTGAAGTTTCACTTGGAAACTGACACTTGGCGTTTGTTGTAGAGCCGTTAGATCACTGTTGAACTTGAGAGTTCGGAGCAGAAATCATATGTTGCTTGACGTGCCCGGAGTGCAGGTGCATGCACTGCTTTGAAATCCTGGGAGGTGCGGCTGCTGCACCAACAGCAGCTGCAGCGACTGTCGCTGCTCAGCACACGCTGTGCAGGCTGGCATTGGTACCGCCGCCAGACTTAGCAATTAATGGTGTCAATGGCATTGCCATTGGCAACTGCAACGCCTGGCTGCATGCGCAAGGCAGTGCAAAAAGCGGTCTGTATGTTGCCATGGGCACAACATTGCCGCTCTCTGCCGCGCTTTCGCTGGCCTACGGTGCAGGCGCATGGACATAATACTTCAAGTACTTGAAGTTGCACAGCATACTTAATCGCATGCGCCAGAACCGAACAGTGGGTGCCCATGCTGCACTACTGTAGGTCCATGCCAGACCGGCTCGCGCGCGAACGTCTCGGAGAGGAAGGGGGTGTGCGACTTGCATGGGCGACACGAAACTCGAGTGACCGCCGGCGCAGGTTGGCCAGGACGACTTTAAGAAGAACAGCACATGATGGCATTTGCGTCCAGCGGGGCTGCGTAATAGCGCGCAGGCCTCCCCGTTGCCTCCAGGGCAGAGGCCGCAGCGGTCAGGCCCCCGCTCGCCAAGGCAGCCCATGTTTGGTATCGTTGGCACGTTCGGGTGCACCTCCGGCAGCGGCTGCGCTGCTGCGCTTGCGTGCCATGCAAGGCTTAAGGCATAATGTATGTCACAGTATGTATTTACATAACTATGATATTGCACAAATGTTTTCACTTGGATCTTGAGTGAGCACGGTGCAGCGACGCATGCCATGCGCACTGTCAAGTGCTGCTGTTGCCTTGTCTAATCAAAATTTAAATGTGCTCGGCGAATTTTTCATGTAGCAGGGCAGAATATTTAGGCGATTATTTTTGTGTGAATTCATGAAGGGAGAAGAGGAGGAAGGGAAGAGAAGAGAAGGGAGAGGAAAGGAAAGAAAAGGCAACGCACCAACGCTTATGGCACACTTCACAAGGCACCATGATGCAGCTTTCCCAGCACCTGTTGCAACACTGCTGCGGTGCAAAATGACAGCCAGCAGCGAGAAGCACATGTGGGCAAACAAACAGCAAATTCACGCAGGTGCATATCATGAACACAGTGAACACCCTCAATTAACGCACAACAAGGCATTGCCTTGCACTTGCTGCTGGCCAGTCTGGAGCACCGCACGCCTGACCAGCTGCTTCGACACACAATGCTACTGTAGCCAGGTCAAGGCTTTGACCGTTTTGGTGCCGGCGCAGCTGGCAGTGCCAGTGCAGCTGCGCAGTGCATGCACGAGCACACAAGGAACAAGCACTTGTGGCCGTTGTTGACGCGCTGCATTTTTGGCGAATTTTTCAAATAGCAGGGCAGAATTTTTGGGGTATTTAATTCGGGCAGGGAGGAGAGAGAGGAGAGGGGAAAGAAAGAGAAAAGAAGGGAGAGGGAGAAACGAAGAAGGAGCGGACTGGTACAGGGTGCCAGGCATGTGCTGTGCATCATTCGAAG
>JAULBY010052238.1:0-11613 GCA_032358315.1 Ophiocytium majus
GACGCGGGCGCGCTGGTGCTGGCCTTCCTGGGGCACAAGCGCCTGTGCCGCGCGGCCTGCGTGGCCCGCTCCTGGCAGGCGCTGGCGCAGGAGCGCTGCGTGTGGCGCGCCTGCTTTGAGGCGCGCTGGCCCGTGCTTGCCGTGCCCGCCGCGGCGCCGGATGCTTCTGGCGCGGAGGCGGAGGTGCGGGCGGCGGCGCGGGGGGGGAGGCTGGCGCGCGTGGGGCAGCGGGGGTGGCTGGTGGCGTGGACGGTGCCTGCGATGGTGGGTGGGGGGCTTGGTGTTGCTGTTGTGGCGCGTGCGCGTGTGTGGCTGTTTTGGGTTTGGCGGCAGGCTGGTGCGTGCTGAGAGCCTGCTGGGGTCGAGAGGATGCACTGGCTGTCCGCTGGTGTTGGCTTGCGTGCTTTGCCGGGTCTAGGTGGCTGGAACAGACAAACTACTCATTCACCCGCGGTGCTTAGCGTCGTTCATGAGCGCCCCCAGCAGCCATTGACGGTCGCATTAAACAACATCATGTGCCACCATTGTGCGGTGTGTCACCATGTGCTGCGCAGGAGACGGATTGGTGTGAGCTGTATAAGCGCCGCGCTGCAGCCGAGCGCCGGGCCCGTCTGGTATCGGTTGCCTCCAGTTCACGCGTCAAGGGCCCATGCCTCTGCCCACTGCTGGACTGCAACCATGTGGCCCAGAACAGGGCTAAGCTGGGGGTGAGTGTGCACGGCACTCAATGCCAGAGGCTGTTGCTTGTGCTGCCCTTTTTGTGAGCAGTGCTCTGTTCAAGTAGTTTTCTCAAGTGCACTTGTGGGCGTGCGAGAGCCCATGCCATGCGGGCCGACTTGAGGCAATGGTATGCCCCACACAGAAACACTCACTGCAGTAGTATTACTATTGCCAGCATGCATTACAGTGGCACTTGGTGTCGTGTGCAGGCGTGAGGGTGGCGCTGGCGGTACAGGCCGGCCAATGTGCGCATGCCACCGTGTGTGTCACCATGTGTTTGCATGGCAACAAGCACGCACACACGGTGGCAGCAGCTATCGGTGCACATGTACTACTATGTGAGTAGGTACATGAGCTCAGGTGTGCCACAAATTACCTGGTGCACTCACATCGCCAGTACCGTTGCTGCCTCGTGCTGCTGCATCCCTGTTCTGGTCTTCACCACAGACTCACCTGAGAACACACAAGAACCCGCTCCTGGTGCGGAGTCGCAAGAGGGCTTCGCCACCTAAAGAAAACGCGGCAGGCAAACGAACGCAGCATGCTGGCTCTGCCAAGCCACGCAAGAGGTGCAAAGCAGCGTGACACAGGCTTTGCCTGGCTGGAATTTTGTGTTGCGGTAGTGCATTCCAGGTGCACTTACAACTCGGATAAGCTCTCCAATTTTGATGCGGAGGCTGCCATGCCGTGGCACCTCCCATTATGCTGCTGCTGGCTACAGGCGAGCACAGCGGCTGCCAGTTTGGCTTGCACATGTCATGGGCACAGCATGTGCAGCATTGCACTTTATAAATACAACACATGCACCATGCATAGGCAAGCGTGTTTGCAGCCAGTGCTCTTGCCACTGCTGCCACCGAGCACCGCGTCATGATGCAAGCAGACAGGGCACACAGCAACAGCAGTGCTCACCGCAAAAATCCGCAGCGGCGCGCCGCACACTAGACACAGTCTCTCTCTATTGAGTTACTAGTGGTAGTACAACAACACAAGGTGCAAGTAGGCACTGCCAGCATTTGTCACGGGCGCCACCGACGACGGGGGGTACCGTGTGTCTTGGGGCAGCGGCAGCGGCGCCAGCGTGTGCGCACATGCGCTAGCGGTGTGTGCGTGCAACGCGCCTGTAGCCACGAGCCACTGCTGCACAGTCGCCCGCGGCGCCAGCACCAGCGGCGGCGGCGGTAAATGAAATGGGCAGGGACACAGGGGGGCGGGCGGGGGGGCGCCACGCAAGCCCAACAGGGAGGAAAGTACCTGTAGCTAGCACTAGGTACGCAGTTGTCGCCGCAGCAGTAGCATGCCAGGCTGGGGGTACGTGCAGTGACCACGTGCGCCGCCTGTTGCTGGCAGCGGCAGTGCTCACTGGGGCCGGGCTTTGGCTGCCGCGCAGTGTGTCGGCAGGGCTCAAGGCGGGTGCAGCCGCGGTGGTGTGAACGGCGGCAGCGGCGGCTGCTGCCCCCCAGACCTTGCAACCCCTGCAGGGTAGGGTACCTATCCCCTTTCCCAGGCCCCGCAAAGGGGGGACAAGGGCCTGGCGGGCACCAGTGGCACCGCAAGCAGGTGTGGGGCGCGGTGACTTGTCATGCAAGGGCGCATGTCAGCGGCACTTGTGGCGCAATTTTTAGGCATTGGAAACGATTACGCCATTGGCCGTCAGCTGGCCTGCTCTTCCTCAGCAAATTGGTCATGATACCGCGCCGCCAGCAGGCGTGAGACCGCGTCCATGGGCGCTGTTGTGAAGCACGACGCGGGGTACACGGCGGAGCCCCACGTGGGGTGCAGCAGCACGCGGCACATGCCCGCGTTCATCACCTGCAGCGGCGGCACGCGCCCAGTGAGAGTGTCACACACTGCAAGTACACCAGATGGTGCGACAGGTGCGGCGCCATGGTGCCAAGTACATGCCTTTGAACCCAGAGAATGCTGCTGCGCAGATGGTGCGCTGGTGGAGGCATTATACTACTTCGGGCGGCAGTGGACCGCGGTTCATGCACGTGTTGAAGATGTGTTGTCGGACCCTAAGTACACTGGGTTTGGCACAACTAAAAGTGGCACAGCGCGTTTTGCCTGGTTCAAATTGCCTAAACAGCCTGGCAAATTGTGCTGATCATATGGTAATTGATGAACAGCTTGCGGCACCTGTCACAGCACGGCACACGCTAGCTAAAGTGCAACCAGAAACTATGATGTGTTCTTCTCGCCCGCCCCTGTGTGCTAGCAACTGACTTGGAGCATGTTGTCAAGAATGCTCCTGCTCCAATAAGAAGTTCCTAATGACATGCCATAGCAGGTCTTGAGTGCGAGCACTACTTGCAGGTCGACATGGATACCTCTTTCCAAACAGGTCTTATTGATGAAAGCATTAACGCTGAAAAAATATAATGCATGTTCAGCTGGTTGACGGTGCGTACCTGGTACTGCAACAGCAGCTGCATGCCCTCCACCTCACTGTACACCTTGTTCCCTCCAGACAGCATCTGCGCAACATGAACATGCAACGGGACAGTGCACTGCTGAGCACAACATGCACATGCAACGGGAGAGTGCACTGCTGAGGCATTTGTGCCAGCAGGTGCGTGCGGTGGGGCCACCCACAAGGTGATGCTACCGCTGCTACTGTGCGTAGGCTGTTGGCTGACAGCGGCTAAGCACTTATATGGCAAAACAGAGGCACTCTTGATGTAGGGTGGGTCCATGTCACCCGCCTAACAACCTGGAACGATGCAAGACCTGCATCAAATCGTGTCAGGTATTGTATACTTCAGGTGTAGTGGAAGAAGTACTTATTTGTATCATTTGTACAACTGTCATGTGGTCAGTGACAGCAGTCGGAGACCTGCAGTGAATCGCATACCGCACAAAAATGAAAACTGACTACTTCGCAATGTAGCTTAAGAGTAGCCTTAATGCCTGTGCATGTCAGGCAGGATGGCATTAGCATACTACGGCGGAATACATGACAGCACATGCTTGACAGAAGATTTTCGTGTGGCATTGACCTGGTTCGTGACACAATCTCTGCGTGACATGCACCAACATCAATTGTGGAACACTTGTGACAGTTCGTTGCGCAAATGAGCTCTCGCAACATGATGGCAAGTGCGCACGCCAAAAGTTTGTGCGCCGTAAGCTGGCTATCACTGTGCCAATGTGCAACAACGCTGTACTGTGTGTGCTGTACTGGCACATGCACTTGCATACATGCACTGGTAAATGCTCATCAAAATGTTTTTCTCATCCACGCCAGCAGCAGCCACCGCAACTGCATGGCCGCACAAAGTGATCACATCCACGCGCTACTGGTTTACTTTGCGGTAAACATGAGAACGAACCTCGTTTGGGCAACTATATGCTTCAAAGTACATCTTCGAAGTACACTACAGTAGCTTTACTTAGTGGCACTTGTGGGCGTGCAAGAGCCCATGTCGTGCATGCCAGCACGCTTGTGGCCATGGTACAAGACCGGCAGTGTACGCACACCAAAACACAAAGTGCTCTGAACAACCTAAGAACAATAACTGCTGCTAGCGGGCAGACATGAGACGTTTGCAGGCTAGGGCTCAGACCTGCCAGGGCAAGTCATCCGCCAGGCGCCATACAGGGCTGTGCGCTCCCCCCCCCCACAAGCACTTGCTCCCAAACCACAGTAGTGTATTGTATGAAAAATACATGTCTTTTACAAGCAGCAAGCCTGTGACAGAGCACGTTGCAACCTGCCAACCAGCACATGCATCCGCAATGCATGCCACTCGTCAACCAAAGCAAGGGCGCTGCAAGCGAGCAGCCTGCACATGTTGAGCTGTCCGTTAACTGAATAGTCGAAGTACTTTTGAAGTAACACTTTAAGCAACCTTGAACAGGTAAGTGCAGAAACTAAGCACTGTGGAAAGTGGACGCAGGGATTACTGATACGGGGCTCGCGTTATGCCAAGCCCTGTGCGGAATCATGTCGGGATGCTAGCACCTGTTGTAGTCACAAGCCGCGCGTCAACACCACCAACATGTACAGTAATAATTGCCAACTGGCACTGGGGTAGCCGTACTCTTTTACCTAGGAACTTATTCTGTGCTGGTTACACTCACCGGCAAACCCGAGCATGGGTCAATGTAATCTGCCCAGTATCCCTCCTCCCTGAGGCTGTTACAGAGCCAAGCCGCAAAGTCCACAAACTGTGTACAAGCCACCCCACGCCGCGCCGCGCCACGCCACGCCACGCGTCAGGGACGCAGCAGCAGTCCACCCGCACCGCCAACGCCAGCAGCACCACCAGCAGCAGCGCCATGACCAGCACACCGGCACCAATGTCGACAGCAAACAGTTCACACAAGTGGCGCAAGAGGTGCGCACCAGTGCACAGATAGTCACCTGCATTTCCTGCATGTGCTGTACGGAAGTGGACAATACATGGCAGACCTCACTGCAAGAGCACAAGCGGCTGTTTGCTGCATGCTGCTGTGTCGGCAGCATAATCAGCGCCAAAACGACCACAGAGGACAGCTCGTGTCAGCTACACCGACCAGCAACCGTGTCAGCGTCAAGTCACCACCACCATGTCGAGTCACTACAATCCAGCAATAGCAGCAGACCTGGTACTACAGGCACTGACCACGTTTAGTAGCCTGTCCTTCTCCCCCTCCACGTCGTCCCCCATGTTGACTAGGTCAGTTCCCGCCCTCTGGTTGGTGGGCACCGCCAGGCACCCGGACAGGTCCACGCCGCACCCATGAAACACGTGGGCCAGCTCGCGCTGCAGAGGACGTGGGCATGTGTGAACCGATACTTCCAACCCCTCTCTGTCCAGTACAAGCACCAACAGCAGCAGCAGAAGCAGGTGGCACACATCCAGCGCATAGTCAGCACTGTAGCAGTAGCGCAGGAGCGCACTACGCTGGGTGCCGGCGTGCGGTGACGGTGGGGGGGTGCTGATGAAGTTGTTGTTGTGAGGAGTGTGTGTATTGGGGTGCGAAGTCTGCTTACTTGGTCATACGCGGCCGTTGCAGGGTCTCGACCACATTGCGCCTGCGCTGTCCGTGACCCGCAGCCATGGTGGCCACTGCCGTGGGTGGCGGCGAGGGGTGTGTGTGGAGCAACAACATGTACATGTCGATGTCAAGCCACGTCAGCCGACGTCGCGGTGTGCGCACGCTACGTGGGCTGGCGCTGGCTACGTGGCTATAAGCGAGCGCTACAGCTCTCATCATCGACATGGCAAACTGTACGCCTACCAAATATAGGAAGCAGTCCTGCCAACAACACAGTACACGCAACCGTGAGCTAAAATGCCAAACACCATCATGACAAACACTCACTTGAGGCAAAGCTCATCTGGCTACACGCAGGGGTGTCGCACCGCTAGTATTACCTCCGAGTCGCTGGGCGCGGCGGCAGTGCTAGCGGCGGTGGCAGTGCTCTCTGCGGATGGAGAAAGTGTCCATGCGTGCTCTTGCCGGCGCGGCTCCCCGTGCGTGCGCCGCGCGTGCAGCTGCCAGTGGCGACGCGGCGGCGTTCGTGCCACGCGTAACACCTGGCTGGCGTGGCGCCCCACGTACAGCGCCAGGCAGTGTGCGCGACGGCGCGCCTTGTCAAGCACCGCGCAGCGAGTGTGGCGCGGCATGCAGGGAAACGAGACATCTGCAACACATCTGGCCACATATACAAGATTACATTCTACAACTGTATTTCTCGGGGCATGGTGTGCATTCAGCACAGGGAACAGCAGTAACCTAGATACCAGCACCAACAATGCACACGGCTGCCGCCAGCGCCAATACTGCTGTCCATGTGCCAACACCCACACACAAGCGCACGCAGGCATTTGCTGGCGGCAGCACCATCACCATTAGCTGCGGGGGGGCGAGGCGGAGCTGTACTGAGCAGCGCAACTGCAGTGCGCCATCACCAGTGCAGCATCGCACCGCGCATGGCTTGGAAGTGGCGCGTGCACCAGCACAAGTGAGCAGCAGCAGCGCCATGAATCCCTCCACTCCATGCCATTCTCTGCCGGGCAGAGGAGGAGTCACAGCACTGCTGCTTTCTGTGCTACTGCCGCAGGCAGCGCAGCTGTAGCGTGGAGGCATTGGGGCAGCACCAGCAGCAGCCGGCAGCGCTGGTGTACAGCTGCAGGCGCCTGTACGCTGGCGCATTGGCAATCGCTATACGCTGCATGGGCCTGCGCGCGTGGCGAGTGGGGCAGGCAGTGGGTGGTGGGTACGGGCGCGAGTGTTTGGTTGGTTAGGCGCTCGTGTGCAGCGTCACGGCAATGCTTTTGGTCGATGGTGGCAGGGGCGCACACACACCTTCTGTGCTTGCCAACACCTAGTGGCATGCATTGAGAGCATGCCCCGCGGCAGTGGTGACTGCTGCAACAGCTGCTGGGAGCGCACAACAACCGCGCGTCAACATATGTCAGCGAGCGCGCCACGCCATGCCACACCACGCCCCATGCTCACTAGCACAAATACCCACAGCGCTCCTGTGACACTGCACGACACAGGCACAGCCTCAAGGCATGCAGGCTGGTAGATAAAAAGGCGAAAACTCACCAAATGATGTGCGTCAACACGCGCTAGCAGCTGGGGTGTCGCCGGCTGCTGTGGCGCCACGTCCACAGTTGCGGTTGTACTTGTGCCGTGCGAACCGCTGCCACCGTGGCGGCGCCTGCAACCACGACAGATGCGCGGCCGCCCCACCATGCAAACACTGCGCCTCTCCCCCATGCACGCGACTGCGTCCAGGCGTGCACCACACTTCAAGTGTGACACTTGCACTGTGCCTGCGGCCATGCCCGTTGTGCATACCGCATCCCGCCACGCGCAGGCAACACAACACCCTGGTGCCGCAGCCGCCATTACTGCCTGGGCAGCAGCCGCAGCGTCAGGGTGACCAGCGCCTGCCAAGATGCCAGCTCCACGTCCATAATAGAAGTTGGCGCTGAAGTTGCGGCACATGTGGCGTCACCGCCGGCAGCCGCACCGCCGCCGGCGGCGGTGAGCAGCAGCAGCCACCAGGCCTCCGGGAGCGCTCAGCACAACATGCAGCGGCAGCAGCAGCTGCCGCACGGGGCGTGCTTGTGCCATGTGGGCACTGCGTGAGGTTCCAGAAGCAGTGCCATGCACAGTCCAGCACGCAGGGGGGCTTGTTGCACTAACAGTTGGTAGTTGCAGTTGTACTCGGCGAGCTGCGGTGTAGCAGGGGTCAATGTGGACTGCACGGCGAACACAACTTGGCGGCAGCAGGAGCAGGCCATGATTGCTGCCGGCATTGCCCTCCTGTGGCACGTGCATGCAAGAGTGCCATGCATGTCACGCCTGTGGCTGCTGCGCCACAGCAGTTGGGGTGGCCTCCATCGCTGCAGACGCCTTAGCAGAACCGTTCATGGATGGCTCATCATTTGCATCTCCCGCCTGTCAAGAACACATTGGTGTGCAATACAAGTGATGAGAGGGGCAGCGGGCACTTCCCTGCCTTCACATGCACCAGCAGGCGCAGTGTCAGCCCACGTGCAGTGCACCTTGTGCTACACAGCAAACACCGCACTCTTGCCCATGAAGCAGCGCTTGCAGCCCCCCCCCCCCCCCCATGGCAAGTGCATCTGCGCACATACCAGTCCCACTGCCAACCTGCTGTACACCAGCACCTTTCTGAAAATGTAGGAAACCAGGGCTCACCATGGGCTTGTTGCAGTCATCTGGAGCTATGCCGGGCAGGCCCTTGGCGTCAGGTGCATCCTGGAAGAGCTCAATGTACCTGAATACACATGTGTGCAAACATGGTCAACAAACACGTTCAGGTTTCGAAGGGCAACCAGTGGTTGGCACCGAGGTACATGGAATGCTGCTTACACTCAACGAAACACTGTTGTGATGTGTCAGCAGCACCATCGCACACACACTGAATGTCATGTGCAAGTGCAAGCAAGCCTTGCCAAGCGTAAAGGAAGTTGGTGTCATGGTGCAGGCATGAACGTGTATGAATGCAAGCATGTACACCTACCTAGCAGATCACACGAAAATGCATTACCATACAGTTCTCACCTCTGGTCAACCATGCGCGCCTTGGGTGCCGCGAACCGGATGTATTCATCAAAAATGCTGCTGAGCCCCCACTGCTGTGTTTTACGGTAGCAGCCCACCAGGCAGCCAGTACGGTGCTTGCCCTTGTTGCAATGTATGAGCAGTGGGTGGTTGGCTGTGTCTGCAGAGTCAGGCAGAGAGAATACGGCAGTGTAGCAGAGTCAAACCATCGCCAATATCCAGTGTGTGTACGCAATGCGAGTTGAGCACTAACTGTGCATGGTTGTGCTGTGCTACCGCCTCGGCCCACAACATAGTGAACAACGGACGGCAAAACCTCGCGGATAGGCAAGCAATGGATGTCGCACACGCACTTATTGATCTTTGACAGCAGCAGTGCCACGTGATGGCTCAAGACAACAATCCGAAGCTACCCTTGGCAGGCCATGCGTCTTCCACACACAATACAGGTCACAATTGCAGGGCAGCTGGTGCCCACAGCCAGTTTTCAGCATGACCCTACCTCTGACACAGTTGACTGCACGCACGACGTCCGCATGCGGGATGTACTTGAAGGGCTCCTTGTTCCCATCCACTCCAACCTGCGGTAATGCAACATGGCCCAACACGGCAGGAAGCGCAGTCGCCATGAGATGGAAGAAGCACTTGTGACAACCGCAGCTACCGCTGTGAAGGTGTGCGGATAGGGTGCGGATAGTGAGCGGGTGTGTTCATAGGTGACAATCGCACAACGGGCAATGGCATGTGCAGCACACACACCAACAGCAAACATTGCAAGCTGGATGAAAATGCGAAGAACAACCCAGCCAAAAGTGATGCTCGCCGCGGCCCCGCAACGACTTGTGTTCACCACAGCATCATGCGCGTGCACCGCTGCCAGCAAAAAACAGTCAAATCAACCCAAGCCAAATGTATGCACGTGCAGCGTGGGGTCTGCAAGTGCCGCTGCACACGCTTCAAGCCATGCGGCATCCTGTGTGCGCCTGCCTGTATGAGTTGTATGCCCTCGGATGCCAGGAACTCCATGTTTGCGGGCGGGTACTCCTCCATGACCAGTGTCAGAATGGTGCGCAGCCGCAGGCGCCTCAGGAAAGGAAAGTGCTTCTTCATCGGGAACGAGCCTGGGGATATGTGCGGCACGGAGCACATCAGCGCCAACAGCTGTGAGCCATGTGTTTCAGCAGCTGCAGCAGCGCGGACAACAGTGGCCGCCCACAAACTCACATGCGTTTTCAGTTCCCGGCACTGGCGCGCACACTTGCAGCACTGAGTAAGACATGCACGATGGAAATGCATACGCACTAAAAAAAAGGCGTTTGAGGGAGTGCACGTTGAAACGAAGCCGCGACTGGTGAGTCTGCGTCTGATGCAAGTGAACCAAGCCATGCGGCATAAGCACATGCAAAGTGGTACCACACAACCACTTACTTCTGTAGATGCCTGTGTCAACCATGGCAAAATTTTCGGGTGGGAAGAGGTCCTCCACGTCACCCTCATCATGGTGGTGTTGTGCTGCCTGGGTTGCCGCAACACTGCCATTTGGTAGTGGCTGGTGTGTAGCCAGCAGGCAGTGAGCAGCATGGGCAGCAGCGCGCATAGCATGAGCATGGAGGTGGTGGTGGTCAGCTGCACTGAGCGGTTGCTGAAAGAAATACGCACCCAGGCAGGGCAGCGCTGCCATGCATCGTCAAGTGCGCTGTGGATGCCAGCTACGAAAGTGCTGGTTCCATCACTGAGGCTTTTCTCGTCCCTGCATGGCATGTGTCCTGCTGCATGTGTGGGAGAACGCGAGCGTGTGCAAAACTGGATGCAACGAGCCGCAGCAGCTGCAATGCTGATGCTGCGCTTCTGCAGACGATGCAGCTGCTGTCTTGCTGCGGCTGATGCTGGTGCGGCTATTGCCAAAAAGCCAAGCAGGCCAGTCGTCTTTTGCAGCGTGTGCTTGGTTACCTGCCCCTGTCCTTCGCCACGCAACGTTGAAGGCGGAGCCTTAATGGCAGGTGTTGACGCCATGGCAGGAAACGCCCCTGGCAGTTTCAACCCGGCGCGGTGGTGCTACAAGTGTGGGCACATTGGCGGCACCAAGTCACTGCGCTGCGTGAAGGAGCCTGCAGGCAGTGTGTAGGGGTGGGGCACACAAAGGCGGAGAGGTCTTTTCTGATGCCCATCACATTGCAACCATGTCAGCCGCACATCTCTGTTGCTGTGGTTTTGGCTTGCCTTGCGCATGAATTGTATGAAAGCCGCCGCGCCTCACACCCTCGCACGCTGCTGTTGCCGCTCCCGCGTGCTCCTCCTCCCGCCAGCGATGATCACCGTCTCCTCGCACCTTGTGTGAAACTGTTCTGTCGCCACGTGGCGCGCGAACAGCAACTCACTGTGACTCCCAGGTCCGCAACCTCAGGCGCGCGCGCGCTTGCAAACCAAGGCAAACCAAAGCTCCGCGGCCACACCACGTCCCACGCCAGCAGCTCCACCCCAGCAGCAGCTGACAGCAGCAGGACCCCCGCCGAGCCAAGCACAGCGCTCCGTGCCTCCCTCCTGTCTGCACGGTTTTGGCGCGCTCCGCCGTGGAAACTCAGCATCATCCGTTGCAATGTTTGATTTCCGGCGACCAGCGGGTGTGGTGATGATGGTGGCTGCTGCAATGCTGAGAGGCGCCACCTCGTTCACGCCAGGTGCGCCAGCATGGGACTCTCACCTGTTTTAGGCCTATCCAACCTGTTCACCGCGCGCTTTCCGCTCACCCGCGCTGGTGTGCTGGTGTTGCTGCTCTATCGATTTGCTGTCCAGGTCTGGCCACACGTCCGCGCAGCGATGGCGGCTGGTGATGGGCGCCGACAACCCAGTGGACAGCGC